>PVJN01008227.1:0-19281 GCA_004026805.1 Lasiurus borealis
GGGACGTTCCCAAGTGGCGCATCTGCGGGCCGCGTGACACTGGCTGAGTTATGGCTGCTCTCGGGGAGTTAATTACCCTCCAGAAACACATGGCAATAATGGCCTGTGACGCGGGCATTGACATATCCGTGTGCGGACATGCTGGGGTGGGAGGCGTGATGATTAAGTGTTAGCATGCTGCTCATGCATCTACTTATGCCATCCTAGGCCACGGTGTCAGGAGCTGGGAGCTTAACTCAGAATGAGGCAGAGACCCTGCCTTCAAGGAATGCAGGTTTAGTTCAAGGGCACAGAGAACTAACCACAGGGTGGTAGAGAGAGAGGACCACAGCTTGCTTGCTTTCAAACAAGAAAAGTGTCTCTCTGCCACCCCAGTTTTAGGGGACCCCGGGCGGTTTTGCAGAGGAAGTGACCCCTGAGTTGAAGACTGGTAGAGGCTTGCCAGGTAGTGAGGTGGGAGTGGGGCAGGGGGTAGACATTCCAGATGGAGGGACAGACCATGCAGGAATGGTTAGTAAGAGGTTCAAGGATGTTGAACACACCATCACATGTTCAAGGATGTGGATTAGTTCTGCATTATGAGATTAACGGTTTCTGTTTATTATTTTTTCCCCTAAAGTAATAGTTCTCACTGGGAAGCTTTTGTGCCCCCGGAGGGTAGGGGACATTTGGCCGTGTTTGGAGATGTTTGGGGTTGTCGCGATTGGCGTATGGGCAGATGCTACTGGTATCTAGTAGGTAGATGCCAGGGAGGCTGCTCAGTGTCCATAGTGCACAGCGGACCCCCACAGCGAAGCATCGTCCATTCCCAAGTGAAGCCACGCCTGTGTCTGAGTCAGCTGCCAGTGCATGGAGGCATGCTACCAGCTCTACCCCACCGTGTCGTCGGGAAGCGATGGGGCTGGGAGTAGGGCAGCTGGGTTTCTCTCCCACTGCTGGTCTGCTGGGTCGTGGGCATCAATGTCTCCATGTGCCCATCTCTGGATTTCAGTTTCTTGATGTGTGAAGGGCGGCCACTGACAGAGAGAATGCAGACCCCTTGTTCATTAGCGATAGCATTCCCTGCACGAGAGCGGGGCAGATTCGGCATTCCCATTGTATAGCTTGGAATATAGTGAGGCTGAGCAGTTATGAAGTAGTAGAATCCAGGGTTTTGGTTGTTTTCACGCTGTACAATGCCGAGAGACAGGAAGCCGATGCAGTGTTAGACTTTTCCACGAAAGGTGTGGCTCTGCATCTTCATGGAGTACCGCGTGACAGGGCCTCGCCACATACTGAACAAACACGTATGTCTAGATGGGAGCAGGGCCCTGCATGGCGACATGCATCTTATCAGAATAAATGGTTCTCTTGGAGCAAACGGCTCTCCCCTTGGAAGAGAAGGACTCTTTCCCATGAGTCCTTGGGAGGAGCAATTTTCTAAGTGGTGCCCTGAATAAAACAAATGAGCCTATTTGCCTCCCACAGTGACAGGTGGGGTCCCGGCCCCTCAGCGGATCAGCGGAACCAGTGCCAGATCTGATCCTCCTGGAGTCCTTCATCGCCTCAAATGCTTTGTGACAATGAGGCCGTTTGCAGGGCAGCATGCATGGCAGAGACACACAGGACTTAGGTGATCGATCACCTGGTATGGGTACCTGCTGGGGGCCGTGGACACGAGCCTTCCCCACTGGGGCCTCAGTTTCCCTTGGCAAAGTGAGGGCATGGGATGCATTGGCTCTAGAGTCCCCCCTCCCCCAGTCCCCCAGCATCATGTCCGCTGGAGACCATGCGGCTTCATTCATACCTGGAACCGGACTGAGAGAGCCCCAAATCCGGTAAACAGAAAAGGGTGACTCATTCTGCAGAGAGCAGGTGGCTGGCTTAGCCCAGACATTGGCTGCTGGCCCTCCTTGTCCCAGAGGCTCTTCCACGTCTGGTGACTCTCCCTGGCGCCTTCCCCGGAGAAGGAAAGTCTAAGGGGGACCGAGCCTTGAGGGGGACCTGGGAGTTTGGAGTCCCTCATCTGTGAGACTGCTGTGGCTGTGTGGTTCAGATGCACAGTGATAGTAATAATAATTAACATTAATAAAATGTGCATTCTTCCAGGCACAGATGCAAAGTATGCTGCATGGAATAAGAGATATAGGGTTTTCAAATCTCATCTAGGGGTTCAAGGCAATTTCAACAGCACAAAAGGCTCCAAATGTGTCTAATCTTCACAAAATTCAGAGATGGAGGCATTATTAGTACTGTATCCCCATTCTACAGATGAGAAAACTGAGGCCTTGAGACCACGAACGAATTTTATTTTATTATTATTATTTTTTTTAATTTATTGATTTTTTACAGAGAGGAAGGGAGAAAGGATAGAGAGCTAGAAACATCGATGAGAGAGAGACATTGATCAGCTGCCTCCCTGCATGCTCCCCAATGGGGATGTGCCCGCAACCAAGATACATGCCCTTGACTGGAATCAAACCCGGGACCTTTCAGTCAACAGGCCGACACTCTATCTACTGAGCCAAACCGGTTTCAGCACGAGCGAATTTTGAAAAGCATACAACCCAGAATGTAGCAGAGGTGGGATTTGAGCCCAGTCAGGGTGGCCTCCGAGAGAGACCACGGCCTTCCTTCTGTGCCACGCTGCCTCACCAATGAGTATCATGCCCCTGGGCATTCTCCTGTGGCTCCCACAGGACCCAAAGGAAAGGGGGGCGGGGGTATTCTCGGCCACCTTGGACCAGGCATCTTGCTGAGCGCCCGGCACCTCTGACCAGGGGTTTGACCACCGTGGCCACACTCAGTCCTGCCAGCTCTCCGCCCTGGCTCACAGCCCATGTCTGGAGTGGGCAGATAAGGGCTGGCTCTTGTCCTGGCTTCTCGGCGTGTCAGGGGCCTGCCAGGACTGGAGCCGGCGTGTGCTGCTTCTCTCCCCAGGGCCCAGCTCTGGGGAATCCTGGCATCAGTTTTTCTGGGGCAGGGGGTCTGAGAAGTGGGGCTCGTGAGGCAGTGGATGGAGGCGCTGCTCTTCCTGGAGAATCGGGAGCTAACAGGGCTGCTTTCAGTGTCTCCCCTAACAGGCCTGGGGTCTCCCTCCCGATCGTGCAGGGAGTAAGGGAGCCGTTGTCAGGAGATGTGAGTCAGAATCTTGTTTCTCTTGTGAACTTGCTAAGTGACCCAGGGCAGGAGACTCGGCACTCTTGGTGCCTCAGTTTCTCCACTGAAACATGGGGCCACTATCTCATCTAGGGGGTTAAGGCGATTTCAACAGCACAAGAGGCTCCAAATTTGTCTCATGTCAGTGTTCCGAGGAAGATGAGAATCTATGTAGATGGAGGGAGGAATGAGAGGAACAGATAGGGGAGGGGAAGGACAAGGGGAAGGAAGAGGGAGAACAAGAAGTCACAAAGGGAGTTGAGAAGAAGAGAAAATTGACAGAGCCAGGGGGCTCTGCATTTGTGCTCCTGGGGCCCCTGGTACCCAAAGAGTGCCTCCTGCTCTCTCCACTCAGATCCACTCCACCTCAGGGACCCTGTGCCAGCCTCTGACCCACCTGCCCTGCCCCTGCCAGGACAGGATCGCCAGGCCTGAGTCCACTTGGTGCCAGGTTTCCACCAGCTGTGTGTCTGGCCGGTGGTTTGTTCTCTCTATGGCACCCACAAGGACACCTGAAAGTAGGGGGCCCAGCAGTGTTTGGACTTTAGGGAGCCAGAGTCCAGCCATTCAGTGGGGGCAGGAGCATAGATCCTGTGGGGTGAGGGCACGGGAGGAGTTGGTGAAGCTGTCAGTCAGAGGACATCTGAGCAAGGAGAACATTCTCGTCCACCTGTTGTTACCGTATCTCAATTTCAGATCATTCCGAGTTCATTCCTTCAGGAAACACTTCCCCAGAGTTTTCATTGTTGACATAGGTGGCTTCCGGAAACAGTCCTGAATGCATTTTTATCACTAGGGATCAGAACCGTCACCTAAAAAAAGGTTACAGGATAAGACAGGAATGGCAGGTTTTGGTGACCAGCAGAGAAACGATCAGAGAGAATTCGTCATTAAATAACCTACCCAGGTTAGGGCTAATAGAGCTGTGTGAAGAAAACGCAGGTCCCAACGAGGTTTGGGGACATGAAGCGACCTTTAGGTTTAGCCGCTGACACTTCCTCTGACCCCTTTATCGGCAGTGTTTTTTGAAAACAGTGGAATCCGAGGTCCCGTGACTAGGGATTCTCTCTTTGCAGAGGTGTGCTTGGAGATTCAAGCCTTGAGGTGTTGTCTAGCGGTGCATTAAAACCTGCGAAAAGCCTCTGCCTTCTGCTAGGGAAGTGATGCTCAGTGTGTGTGTGTGTGTGTGTGTGTGTGTGTGTTGTCCTGAAAAGGAGGGGGTTTGCAGGAAGGGAGTGGTGGGAAGGAGAATTGGGAAGCTAGGACAGAAGTGTGAAACCACAAAGGAGAAAAGGTGATGGGGAGGAAGTTTTGAAGATGGAGGGAGGTCTCATGGGCCTGGCTGTCAGGCTCTCCATGAAGACCTTTTCTAAGTTGTCCTGGCCCTCAGTGCTCATCCACCACCGTATCCCAAACCCCCCTCCTCCCTTTAAAAAATATATATATCTTTATTGAGTTCAGAGAGGAAGGGACAGGGAAAGAGGGAGAGAAACACCAATGATGAGAGAGAATCAGTGATTGGCTGCCTCCTGCATGTCCCCCACTGGGGATCAAGCCCGAAACCCGGGCATGTGCCTTTGACTGAAATTGAATCTAGGACCCTTCAGTCCGCAAGCTGATGCTCTATCCACTGAGCCAGCCCAGCTATGGCCAAGCCTCTTTAGTTCACAGGTGGGTTACATGTCCTCATGGGAGTCCCTCCCCAATGTCCGGTGCCTGTTGGGACTGGGCAGTACTGATGCTCCTGTGTGGCGACTGGGCAAGGTCACCCAGGAGGCAGTGGCTCCGCTGTGTGAGCCTGGGGCCCCCAGAGACTTGTATATCTTCCACACGGGGTTTTGTGTTTTTGTGCCCAGAAATCTTTCCCCCCTTCAGCTGGCAGACATCTGTCCTCCCTTCATGACTGCACGCAGACATCATCTGTCCTGACAACTTCCCGGGGTTGCCTCTTAAGGCAGAGTTAGTTACCGTGTCCTTGGTGCGTGGCTCCGTCCCGTGCGTGCTTTGGGCTACATGTCTCCTGCAGCATTCGGTGTATTTGATGAGCTGAGGGTCCCCCGCCTTCTCTTTGCCCCCATCTAAGGCCTCCATGGGGCCAAGGGAGACCTGATCTGACTCCTCCCTGTTTCTCGAACCTCCTGTTTTCTCATGTTGCCTCGGAGCTGCAGCTCAGTAAATACCTGATAATCCAAACACCATAGCCATGTCAGAACCAACACCCAGGTCCCTGCTGTCCTGAGAACCTGATGTCACCACACAGGTGCCCTTCCCAAGCCTCTTTCTGTCACACACCACGCAGGGGACAGCCGTGCTGACCATGAGGGGCACAGAGGATTGAAAGGGACAGGATGCTGTGTGTGGGAGCACAGGGTGCTGTAATGGGTGAGGGTCTAAACACAGGTTAGTAAGTGCTGCCTTTGTTTCCTGAGTCAGGAGTTAGGCAGGAAGAGAGAAGTGACATAGAAATCAAACCCCTGTTAATCAGCGAAAGGGTTCCAGCAAGTCTCTGGAGTTTGCAAGCTTCCCTGTGGGAGTGAGAGGTCAAGGAGACAGGCAGGGTGGTCACATGGCCTTGAAGCATCTTCCGCGGTGTGTCGCGGTTGTTACTGGAATCTTGAAAGGACTCCACATATTTAAAAAAATGTCCAGAAGCTTTGGACTTCTGATCATTTCATTTAAAAAAAATAGAAGGACGGAGGCCCAGGGAGGAAGAGAGGCTTGTTAAAGCCAAAGGGTAAGTCGGTGGCAGGGCTGGTAGGGGCCCTGGACCCCCTGACCCTGCCTGACCTAAGGGGCTCCTAAGCCCAGACTGGGTCAGAACTCCAGACCTCAGTCATGGCAGGCTGTCTTCTGATCATTGGATGCTCTGCAGACAGACATCTGTGTTCTCTTTTCTACTTCCTGTTTTTCTTCTTCCCAAGTCCATGTAACGTATTGTAAATGGAAACTTTAACATCCTAATGATAAATGGGAAAGCCGCTTCACTTACTAAAATTAGAAGGCCGCTGTAAAAATAAATACGACGGAGGCAAACGGCGCTCTGCCTTCTAGCCAGCTGGTGCGAGCAGCCAGGGGCGAGGAGCCTGGGGCCTGCCCGCTCCGGGTCCTTAGGCAGCGCGGCATCTCCGTGACACGTCCTCCCGAGGTCAGCACAAGGACTGGGAAAGGCAGGAGAGGATGTGACTTTCTCCCGTGCAGAGTCTCTGCTCATTAGTTTGATGAACACGGGCTGCGCGCAATCACGCCCGCACCAGCATTAACGCATTCGCTCCCACGTGGGGAACTCGCCCCTAATGTAGCAGCGGCCGGAGAGAAGCCTCGGGCAGAGGGCTTTTCTTTTTCCACTCATCAGGGCTCATCTGGGTGAGTGCTGATCCAGGGGTTGCTGTTTTACAGGCTGCACCTCCTTGGATACAGGCGGGCAGCTGCCTTGTTTAAAGAGGGGGAGACTGAAGGTCTCTGGTGACCTGGCTCCAAGGCCTCCCTTCTTGACCCTGCTGTTCTGATCCGGACAGGGTGGGGCTCTGAGGCTCTTGGGATTTGTTCTCCTGGAGGCAGGCAAGGAAGAGCTTCATGAAGGGGGTATTTGTTCGCCTAATAAATATTAATGAACACTCGGTGCCAGGCACTGTACTAGGCTCCTGGGCGTCACCGCATTGAATAAAATAGGCAAGTGTCTTGCCCCTTTACAGCTTACTTTCTAGTATCCATGTGTGTGCATGACAATTAAAAATGAATAAATTGGTTAAGTCAATTTGGAGACTTAAGTGACTCTTCTGTACACATTCGTTTCTCTGGGCATATTTCTGTGCCTCGGTTTTGGCATCTGTGAGACAGAGGGATAGACGAGATGTCCCATCGCCTGGCTCTGAGCTGCAGGGCAGTTCGTGCGTCCTTTAGCTGCTGAGGCTGGGAAGGCTATGCAGGATGATCGCATGCGCTTTCACCTGGACTGTGTTTGGGGGGGTCAGAATGACTGGCACCTGCCTCTGGTGGAAAGTGGGGGCCTGCAAATCATTTCTGACGGTCAGGAGCAGGGTCTGCCAGGGATGATTTCATTAGGAGGGTAAATTTAGAAATCAATTAGAAGCATTCTGTTGCTCCTCCTGTCTTCTCGGAAAGTGACTTTTTTTTTTTCTTGACGAGCCTACCATTTATTGAGGGCTCGCGCCTGTGCCTGATGCTGTATTGGGCACTTTACATGCATTATCTCAATGAAGCTCCTAGCATCTCTGCCTTAAATTGGGTTCCACAGAAGCAGACCCAGGGGTGAGGAGATGCGTGCAAATAGTAATTGATTTGGGAGCTGGTCCCAGGCAGCACCCGTAGGGCACGTGAGATGGGACAGGGAAGAGAGCCTACACCTCCCCTCCCTTCTGTCATTGGCTGCGGGTTGGTCCAGGTTGAGGGATGGGGGATACCCCCTGCTCTTTCCGGCCTGCCCTGAATGAGGGTAAGGAAGGCTGTGGGCCGAGTGCCAGTATCCACAGGAGGATGCTCTGTTGACCCACATGGAAAGGTGAGTGCCACGGAGGATGGGGGCAAAGCATAGCAGGGTCAGCTGCACACTATGCCAAGTTAGTGCCATTAGGAACCCCATTCAATTTGGGGGAATGGAGGCTTAGGAACCGGAAGTGTCAAACATAGGGCCAGCTACAAAACTGGCCGGGCCCACTGTAAAATGAAATTGTGAGGCCCCTTGTTAAAACATATTAAGATTGTCAAGATATTGACAGCACAGCCTTCAAGCAAGCATAGGGACCTTCTAAACGCGAGCCCTTGAGTGATTTTGAGAGTCACCAGGTCCGAGATCTTGGGGCTGCTAATGACCCCTCCGGAGCCACGGGTCCGCCTGCCTCACCTTGTCTTTTTAGCCAGGACACCGGGTGGCTGTGGGTGTTTTCAGAGGAGAATCCCTGGGAGAGGAGCCCGGCTTTGGTTTGAAAAGGCTACTGCTCTATTTTTGTTTTTTGTTTTTTTTCCTTAGGTAAATCCCTTCCTCTCTCCAGGTTTCAGCGGGCTCATCTGTAAAATAAAGGTTCTAACGCTGAGGTCCCAGGGATGGAAGGCTTGCCTCCCTGACAGCAGTTCGCCCTCTTAGCTTAGGCGAGAAGAGCTCCGTGGCATCGCCTTGCTCTCCTTGCTCTGGGCCTGTGACTTGGGGGGCAGGGTTTCTCAACTTGGGCTTAAAAGCACCCTCGAAAGAGTGTCAGGCTTGGGGTCCCGAGGGCAGGTCTTGGTCTCTGTCCTGAGATTGATTGTACAGTGACCTTGGCCAAGCCTCTCCCAACCTCATTTTTGCTCTCTGGATTATCTCTTAGGGCTCCTCCGGCTGTGCCGTCCTGTGCTAACTCCCCATTCCTGTGGGAAATGGGCCACCACGGGGCGGAGGTGCAGCTGCAGGAGGGGTAGTGAGAAGCATGCCTGAGCGCAGGGACCTAAGGTAGGCTGAATGGGTCTGAGTGCTGCCCCTGTTGCTGAATCCTGTGAGATTTTCACTTAGTGTCTCAGTGTCTCTGAGCCAAATGGGAAGGTATGTCTCTGTGTGTGTGTGTGTGTGTGTGTGTGTGTGTATGTATGTATATGTCTGTGGGTGCATATATATGTGTGTGTGTATGTATATATATATATATACACATATATATATATATATATATACACATATATATATACATACATACATATATATAGGAAGGTATGTCTGTGTGTGCATATGTGTGAGATTTTCAGTTAGTGTCTCAATGTCTCTGAGCCAAATGGGAAGGTATGTCTGCGTGTGCACATGTGTGTGTGTGTGTGTATGTGTGTGTGCATATGTGTGTATATATATATATACACACACACATGCACATATATAGGAAGGTATGTCTGTGTGTGCACATGTGTGTGTATATATGTATATATATACACACACATACATACATATATATATAGGAAGGTATGTCTGTGTGTGCATGTGTGTGTGTGTGTGTGTGTATATACACACACATATATGCACACCCTTATATATGAATAAATAACAGGATACGATAACTGTCTTGAAAGGTAGCTGTGAGCATTATGTGCGAAAGCGTGTGCCACAGCCTTGCTGGATCATTAGTGCTCATTATTGGCAGCAGACTTACTGCAGGGGCGAAAAGTTAGAGGTCGTTTCTGCACCTCCCTTTGCTCATTGATTTGGAAGTGAATTGTGCAAACACTGTGAAAACACCTGGCCAGGGTTGAACGTGCTCTACGAAACAGACACCAGCCCCGCGAGTCTAGGAGTTCCCTGTGGGAAGCCCTGCCCTGCCCCTTAGTTGCGTCAGCACCTTTTCCCAGGCCCCGCACAGAGAAGGGAATGCGAGCATGTTATCAGAGAAGAGGAAGGCGAGCTCTCCTGCATCTTAAAACCGTCTCCTTCTCCATCTTCTCCGTCTTCCCACCATTATTCCATTCTTCTCATTTCCTCCTTTTTTTTTTCACCTAAACATTCTCTCCTTCCTCATGTCCTTCTCCAGTCCCCTGCTTTTGGATCAGGCTGGGAAGATGCCTCTGCCCTGGGTCATCATCTCTGGACTGCAATGCCTAAAAGTGCTTTTGAAAGGAGGAACATTCCAGAAACCAGGCAGTGGCACCTGGCTGGCCAGCTTCCTTGCAGAGTCACCTGAGTTTTAGGAAGTGCTTTGGGGCACGCTGACCTGCCGTCAGTTCTCTACTCCTGTCCCTTCGTAATCACAGAAGCCCCTCAGGTGCGGGGCTTCTCCGCTGGGTGTCCCGGGTTCTTTCTCTGGAGAACGGGCCAGCTTGCAGCTCCCTGGAGAATGTTCTGATGATGAAAGGCATTGCAGTGCATGGTGGTGCCGAGCGTAGTGTGTGGCTGTAAGAAGGCCCAGGGCGTCAGGTTAGGCTTTCCTGCCTGGCTCCCGGCAGAGCACTGGGTAGTGGAAGCCCGTGGCAATGTCACCAGGACTGCCTGGGGCCGGCGTCAGCGGGCCTCTTTCAGCCGCTGTCAGTCAGTCTCTTTCAAGGACATCAGGCGGGGGATGAATCGCAGGTGGGTGGAATTTCCCCCTGTAACACAGTCAGGAAGGATTAAGTGGATGGACAGCCTGGAACGGAGACTTCTGCTCGCCCCTGCTCCCCGATGGCCTGTCAGTCATACCTCCGAAGCAGAGATAGCGGGCACTGTGGGAGAGGATTCGGGCTGCCCCCTTGAGTCTGAACCCAGGTCTCTGGGAGGACAGACCCAAATAGGTTCCTGGGGCGCGGAGGGACGTTTCCGGTGCCAGTTGTGGCCTGTGCATGTGAGGACATAAATGGGAACTTAGGTATGTCCTTAGGCTAAATGTGCCTGGATCTGCGGGCATGGGCATGTCTGAGCATATGTGGATTTCTGCTCGGGAGTGCAGCCACCTATGTGTGAAGATACCAGCGCACATACATGCATGTGAGCTTGAATATGCAGGATGGAGCATTCCTGGCAGTGTGTAAATGGGCTGAACTAGGTGAACACACTGAGGGCCCTTCATATGTGTGTGGCCACTGCATTGCCAAAGTGTTCATGCATGATTGTGTGTATATACACATAGTAACCTTTCACATATGTTAGGGAATGCACAGATGTGTATGTATGCAAATACTTATGATGCCAGTGTGAGGAAGGGAACAGTTTTGCAGAATGGGCATGTGAATCTACATGTGAATCTACATGTAACATTTGTCTGTATTCATATGTATATGTATGATCTGTGCACTCATGCATGTGCATGAGACAGTGGCTGCATGTTTGTGTGGCAAGGTATTTCCCTGGCATTACATGCATGCATCAGTTCATGAGGAGGTGCATGTATCTGAGCTCACCCGTGCTTTGGAAGCACGGACATAAAAGTGAACGCTCTCCTGGCCGGCCCTTCTGAAGGTATTTTTAGATAGGGCAAACTGGACTTCCTGTGTGCTCGTGACCCCTCTCACCTGATTCTCTGTGTATTCTCTAGAGGTGATGTGTCTAACTTTGTCCTCACTCCCAGTGCCAGCAACTGGTTGGTTCCTCCTGAGATAGACACACCTGCGCACAAGGGCATTCTGGCAACAGGCTTCCTTAGAGTGTATTTCACATCAGGCTGTGGACAGGAACCACAGAGGTGGTGGTAGGCGTGACATCGCCATGTCATTAAAGAGAAACACTCAGAACAGGTAAAGGGCCTGTAGCAGAGGTTTGTGGGATGAATGCACGGGATACCACTTAAGTGGGCCCCTACCTCCCAGTTCCCATCTGTCATTGTCATGGGACAGAACTGACACCGTGGCTGAGACGCCCCAGTAAACCGAGGCGTGGAAGGCGCCGTTCTGCATTGGATAGCATGACAGTTTCTATTAAGATCGAGGATGAGGTCCGGGCACCTGTCTCGCATCATTCTCCAGCAAGTCCTCTCACCAGCCTCTGAGGATGGCATGGCCACACCCTCTTTATAGGTGAGAAGAGTGAGGTTGGGAGAGGGAAGCACCTTTTCCCCGGTGACACAGCAGGTTGGTGTTGAAGCCAGAAGGATGGTACCAGGGTTGTTCTAAAGATCAAGAGAAGGGATTTTTGCCAGCCCGGTTCCTGACTGACTGTGCAATCTGGAGCCACAGCCATGCTCTCCGAGTTGGTTTTCTTGATTCTAAATGAGGAGTGGAGACTCAGGGAAACGGTGCCTGAGAGCTCTGAGCCAAGGGCCTAGTGCAGGGAAGGCTCCCCAGAAACTCTCGCTCAGTTGGCTGCATCTAAGTTTAGTTGCTGTGGTTTTGGGGAAGTGGAGCCAAAAGCTGGGGTGAAGGTAGGGGATGAGTGACAGTCCAAGGGATGAGAATTCCTAGCTCCGTACCTTGATGGTGCTCTGGGTTGTCAATGTAATGTCCCGCTGAGAGGTCACTGAACACACGCGCTTCCTATCCTGCAGAAGTTTACCCATAAGGCCCCAGTGCTCCAGAGTCCATATCATCTGGAGTCAAAACAATGTATTTGGGTGGCGGGAGAGAAAGGCTGGTGGCAGGAGCAGCGTGCACTGTTGCAGACCTTATTGAGCACATACAGGTGCCAGGCCTTATGCCGACACATTATCTCAGCACTGTGTACACGCGAACTTATTACCCGTCCGCCATGAGGATGTTGGAGGATGAAAGGAGATAATATGCGCAAATAGCTGGGCACCAAGCCTTGCACATGGTACTGCTTAATAAGCGTCAGGCATTCTGTCATGGTTGATTGAGTGGCTACACTGTACCAGGCACCTTTCTAGGCACCGGGAGCGAGGGATGAATAGGACAGTCAGTCCCCATCTTCCTGACATTCACACTTCAGTAATCCTTATGACATTACCAGAGGCCCGGTGCACAGATTCATGCACTGCTGAGGTCCCTCAGTCTAGCAGTCCAGGACCACTTGGGGGATGTAGCAGTGCACGAAGTCACAGGAGGCTGGGTAGGAGTCGGAGGCAGGGTTGGGAGATGCACCTATCCTAGCGGGGCCTGCGAATCGCTTCCACTCATCCCGGCCCTTAGGCACCTGTTGCCATGGAGTTGGGAGAGGCTCATGCCTTGAGCCCAGCATCTGGCTGGCGGTGCTCCCGCTGTGGGAGTGCACTGACCACCTGGGGACAGCTCCTGCATTGAGCGTCTGCCCCTGGTGGTCAGTGTGTGTTACAGCTGCCAGTTGACTGATAACCCTGTTTCCCCAAAAGTAAGACATCCGCTGAAAATAAGACCTACTTCCAGTTTTGCCTCTCGCTGTCATATAAGGCATCCTCCGAAAATAAGGCCTCCCTAGAATATAAAGCCCCCAAAGCTACCATAAGGCATCTGACTCCTGATTTAAAGAGACCTCGCACTGCCTGAACAGCTCCGGCTGTGCTACAGCCAATCAGTGAGCTGGTTTTGTAATGATAACGACTACCTTACCGTAGACAGGTGATAAATTTCCTTTTTTTTTTTCTTTTCAACAATAAATGTGTACCTTATTCTTCTTCATGGAAAAATAAGCCATCCCCTGAAAATAAGACCTAGTGCATCTTTGGAAGCAAAAATTAATATAAGACACTGTTTTATTTTTGGGGAAACAGGATAGGTCACTCAGTCATTTGTTCCCTTAGGCTTTATATATCTATGAGGAGGAGACCTGGAGAAGTGAGGTGACTTCTGCAAGGTTACTGAACAAGTAACTAGATTGTCAGAGGTGGGAACCAGGGGGTGGGTTTGAGGCTGGGCCTGACCCCGGGCTGTGTTGGAGTGCTGGGCGTTAACAAATGGAAAGGAGTTTTAGCCTTTTCCATTGAGTGGCTTCGTTTCAGTTTTCTAAGCGTCTGCCACCGGGCTGATTATTGTTGATTATAACTATAACCTTAGCACAGGGAACGTTTTATTTAACTTATTCTCTCATGGGCTTCTCTCATGACCTCTTCCAATCACCAGGTGAAGGAGTCAGGTGGGGATCTGTGCTCCCATTTGACAGAGGAGACTGAGGTGCAGAGTCACCAACCTCTCACCTAAGGTCACAGAATGGCATTGGGCCTTCCCAACTGCTAGCCTGGCCACGTGGGAAAAATATTCTATCATCTCCCTGTAGAGAGGAGTCTGGCATTTGAATTGGGTACAAAGGTGTCCCCGGAGTGGTGACGGGAGTCCTCGTGCCTGGCCCTCTCCAGGACGGCATACGCTGCCGTCATTCAGGCACTGCATGTCTTGTCAGGAGGGACATTGGGCACCTGAGCCTTTTCTCATCCTTCTCTGCTGCAGTCAGACAATCAAGAGGGTCCTTCCCTCTCCCACCCCCAGCCTGGCATCCTCTCATGTCCCGTCCTGCCACTGGGCACCACCTGTGTCAGGTCTAAGTTGGCTTGAATGGTGTGGAATTACAAGTCGAAAGGGTCCCATCATCATTCTACCAGTGGCCTGGGCTCTGGGCTCAGAGCTGCGTCGTAAATAAGGGTAACGGAGAGAGGCTGCATTGCAGTTAAGGCTGCCACGAACACAGGGAAGGGGCGTGGAGCCTGTTTGAGGAATATGCTCCCCCAAACGGTGCAATCAGAGCCGATCAGTACCTACTCCCTCTCTCCACTCAGGACCACAGCGGTTCTGACAAGCAGGAGGAGCGGTGATGGAAATAGGGTCGCATCCCACCTCGGGGAGATTTTCAGGATCCATTCCCTCTGCAGTTCCATGCTGGCCATTGAGCAGCTGCTCTGAGCGAGGTGAGGCAGCAAGGGAGCGAGGGCCTTCAGTCTTTAGAAGCTTGGAGCCTCGGGGAGCAGCTGGTGAGTGAGGTGTGAAATAACAAAAGGGATGGTGACCGTGTTGTGTGGAAGGAGGCCCAGAGCAGCGGGGAGGGAGCCTTCCCAAAGGATCCGTCTGTATCGTTCTCTCAGTAAGCTTTGCTGCATAACAAGCACGCCCCAAACTTTGCGGCTTAGTTTTGTGGTTCGCAATTCCGTGGGCTAGTATTTCAGGTTGAGCTTTGTCAGGCAGTTCTGCTTGTCTTGGGGGATCCCCGCCAGGCCCTGTCCTGTGTCTGTGGTCAGCTGGCAGTTTTGCTGGGAGCTGGTGACCTCTGACATGCAGGACAGTGAGCAGCAGGCCCGGTCTGAGGTGACATAGGCAGACAGGCCATGCTTCTCTCATCACCCAGCAGGTTAGCCCAGACTTCATCACGGGGCAGTTTCAGGGTTCTCGAGAGAAGCCGGAGAGAGCAAGCCCTGGTACACAAGCTCTTTGCAAGTCTCCACTTGGATCATCTGCGCCTTTGTCCCTTTGACCAAAGAAAGTCACGCGGCCCACTTGGATTCAAGGGGAGAAGCAGTAGACTCGGCTCTGGATGGGGGAGCCGCCGTGTCACACAAGCGGCTGCAGATGTAAGGAGAAGGATCGGTGACTGTTGAGCTGGCCTGCTCACAGCTGAGTTCTAACGGTGAAGAGTTAGGCAGGCAAAAAAGCGTGAGAGGATCAGCTCGGGTAGAGAGAACTCTGTGAACAAGGGCAGGGAGTTACACTGCCAAAGGCAGGGGAGCAGGGAGGGAACTACATGGCGGGAGACACAGGCGAGACACCGATGGATCTTGTCCTGCTTTGACCAGAGCGGACCCATTTGATGCAGGCAGCTGCCAGTTGGATATAGGCTGCTGGGAAGGAGGGCAAGCGGACTCCTGTTCTCTGAAGCTGAGAGATCTTTACCTGGCTCCTCTCACACCCGGGTCTCCATCTCTCTAAGCGTCTTTTCCAGCCCCTGTGCCTCAACAGTCCCATCTGAGAAACGGAATAGCGGGTTTCACCCTCTGGGGCTTCTGTTTTAAGCTCTTGTCAGCCTGTGTCTATGAAGCACCTGCTAAGGTAGGGACTGGTGAGGTTAGTGAGCGGGGGAAGGGAGTAGACACTGGCCAGAGCTCAGAGAAGGGAAGGGACATTGAGGCCGGCTCTCCAGAGGGGTCACTTGAGCTGGGCCTGGGAAGGTGGGCGGGGTCTGTGTGTGTGGAGGGGATGAGGGCATTCCTGGCACGAGGACCCCCATGAACGAAGACCTGGAGCCTGGGATGCAGCGTGGGCATGCCGTGGACTGTGGCTGGGAGTGCAGAGGCAGTGGGGTCAGTCCCGGGCCTGGCATCATGGTGCACACAGCTAGGAAAGGCAGTTCATCCCCCAGGCCCAGCCCATCCCACCTTGCTGCAGCCTGCTGGTGGCATCCATTCTCTCAGTCTCTGTCCCGTTGCCAGTTTTTACGGGTTTCATCTTCCTCCCTCCCTCACAGCATTGCCTGGCGCTGTCCTCTCCTGACTCCTCACCTTGTGTTACCTGTCAGGTCTGGGTCCCAGCATGCGACACGCAGGGGGGGGGAGCCCTCTGGTTGAGGTGAGGGTGTTGGGGATTAACAAGTCAGACTCTGCAGCAGAGACACAGGGCCATGTTAGGAGCACCTGCAGGAGCGGCTGAGGGAGCCTGCATTCTGAGGCGGGTCTGCACCCACTCCCCAACCCCTAACCCCGACCCCATGCTGCTAACTCACCCTTAGGCGACAGGGAGGTTCTACCTCCTCTCGCCTCTGCCCTGGCCCCCTTCTAAATCATTACCTCTTGTGCCCTTGTATTTTTTGAAGAGCACAGAATTATGGGGCTGTGTGAAATAGGGCAAGTCGCTACCCGTCTCTGGACATCATTTTCATCACCAATAAATGGGGAATAGACCCCTGATGTCCATGTCTTTATACCAATTCTCTTTCCATTGTGATTGTCTATGATTCTAGGTCATAGACAATAGGGGTGATTTTAAAAAGGATAGGGGGATACTGGATATTGGAAAGGACTAAGAGAAATATTTTCAACTGAATTATGAAGTTTTCTGTCCGTGACCTCTGCCTTCCGCATCTCTACTTTGGATACTGTGTCATTTCCCATTACTCTCAAAACAACCTGATTCTTCTCGTCTTGACAGTGGCGAGACAGAAAATTGAAGCAAGACGGACAGCTGACAGGGAAGATGCATATGCTAAAGACTATGCCGGGCTCCCCCCAAAACATCATCTGCCTGGTACTCAAACCATCCTAAGAGACTGCTTTTCTCATTCCCACTTTCCGTGAGAGGCAAGTGAGCCTGAGAGAGGGAAGCTGAGCTCCCCAAAGGTCACCAGGTGAAATTCAGGAAGGAGCACAGTGCTCTAATTATGCTTACCTTAGGACAGAATGTTGCATACACCTCCCTCCCAGGAGAAATTTGCATCCGAGAAACAGAAAGAGCGACCCTTGACCCCAGCAAGTGACCTTGGGATGGTGAAGGAAGAAGAGCATCTGCAGGACCAGGAGAATGAATGCCTGTCCTGGAACCTTATCATATCCCCCAGCGTGGGCCTGGTCCCTCAGTCTTTACTCCAGTGGTTCTCAACCTTCCTAAGGCCGCGACCCTTGCATACAGTTCCTCATGTGGTGGTGACCCCCATCCATGACATTTTGCTACTGTTATGCATCGTGATGTAAATATCTGCATTTTCCGATGGTCGTAGGCGACCCCTGTGAAAGGGTCGTTCAACCTCCAAAGGGGTAGCGACCCACAGGTTGAGAACCCCTGCTTTACTCACAGGTGAAACTCTATTTCTCAGCCCAGTTAGGAGAATGAGAAGGACACTGGATCTGGAGTCAGGACACTGGAGCTTGAATTCACGCTCTGTCACTTCCTGGTTGGAAGACCTCAGGGAAGTCCTGTCACCTGTTGAGGCCTCAGCTATCTCAGCTGAAAAATGGGTATTCTGCTGTCCATCCTGTCCATGCGGAGTTCCCAGGCAGGCTCACGGAGACAGTGAACGAGAGCCCCCTAGCCAGATGCCTGGCACATACATGGGTGTTGGTGGAAGTCAGTCCCTGTCTGTGTCTCCTGGTGATCTCTCTATCAGTTGCAAACTGTTGTACAGCGGGGGAGAGGCGGAAGGAGAAAAAGTCATTGATTGTTTGTATGCATTCAAAAAGAAGGAGACGGAGAAGAAAAGAAACTGCTAGCACACTGAGAAACCAAGGGCGGATAGTGAAGCTAACTGACAAAGAAAGACCAGGCCAAAAAAAAATAAAAAGGCAACAGAAGGGAGGGAAATGGTTCAGGAGAGAATAACTAGGAGTAATGAGAATCAATTCCATCAACCCTCCATCTATTTTCAAATCTAATCTGAAACGATATGCTTTTCTCCCTTGCCAATATCTCTTAATTCTTCTGTTCCCCTTCCTTATTTAATCGGGTATAACTGTATTATTTATCTCCACCAAATGGCGGGGGAACGCAGTGCCGTGTAAAAGACGCAGTTCCCCAAGGGGGTGGAAATGGGCAGATTGGAGGCAAAGGCAGAGATAAGAACTGACAGATGGGGGTGGAGAGGGAGGAGTCGGGGTGCCCCTGGGAAATTCTCCTCCGGTGCCGCTGCACAGCCTGGTTCTGCCGGGCCCCCACCACTGCGGTACTTGCTATTCTCTCCCAGGCAAATGCCCACACCTAGCACTGCCATGATGTCATCTTGTGGGCATTTAACCTGGCCTGACACCGGGATCGCTTAGATTTATGAAGTGTCCACACTATAGACTCTGCCTGCTTGCCTTGTCCAAACCCCTAACGAAGGAGGAGCATTATTAACTCACCCCTCACGCGTGTTCCTATATCTCTCCGCACATCCCCTTTCATGGCCAGTGCTACACGATCGTTTCCTTCCTTGATTTTTCTTTTTCTCTCTCTCTTTCTCCTAGATTGAGATTTTCTTTAGGGCAGAGAACATATAAAATATGCATTGAGAGAGGCATTTATTCAACAAATATTTGAGCACCTCCTGCATGCTAAGCACTGAGGGTAGGAGTTACGCAGACAGACACAGCCTTATGCTGTGAATGAATTAATGAACAATTAAGGGCATGAATAAATGAAGAGACTGAAGCGAGGGGAGCTGTTGTGGCTGCTTAGTGGGCGCTGAGGAAAACCCAGGCTACCGTGGGAGGTCTGTGAGGGCAGCAAACCAATTTCACTCTTCACTCAATCTGGCCACAGGACCTAACACGGTGCTTGGCACATTTTCCAGAAAATATAAATATTGATGGGTGGTATACTGTTGAATGATGGGGATAGTGATTGCATTTTGAGGCTAACTGTGTAACTTTGCATGTTTCATTCTATATTGCTAGATATGGTCTTATTTTCTCTCAATTCTTAGAAGTTAGGCAAATGAGACAGTCATGACACCCGCCACCCCAAATTTACATAAAAAGAAAGAAAATCAGAGATGCTTTGTGATTTGTCCTCAGGTAAACCAGCTAATTGGTGCAGAGTCATCACACAAATTTAAGCTTCTTACTCCAAATTCAGTATTCTGACTATCCCAAGGTGTGTGAATATTGATATGTCAGAAAGACTGGGATATATCCATCCATCCATCTTGTCATTTTAATTTACAGCATGTAATTTTTCCCCCATATCTTGTGTAGTTTTATTTTTTTGATATTTAAAAAAAAATCTGTATTGTTTAAAGTATTACATATAATATTACATATGTCTCCTTTTCCCCCCATTGATCTCTCCCTGGCTACTCCCCCATAGTTGTTTTTATCTTGTAATGTTTCTACTCAGTTATATAACAAGAAAACCTGATTAATAACAGCCATACGTCAGCTCCTTTTT
>PVJN01008227.1:19381-66164 GCA_004026805.1 Lasiurus borealis
CCCCCAACTTCTGCCTTCCCGCTGTAGTATGACAGTCTGTTCACTGCTTCTTTGCCTCTGTATCTATCCCTCCCCTGCCCCGATTTTTTTCTTTAAAAAAACATCTTGCCTCTGCAGACTAGAAATAACACTGTAAGAACAAAAAATGTTTGAGTCCCAATTTCAGTGTCCGACAGTTCTGAATCCCAGTTTCAATGTCAAACAGTTCCTTATGTGTACACGTTAGCAATGGGATCTGGATGGTGGACAAATGGTGGCAATGCAGGCCTGGCCCTCTCTGGTTTGGTCCTAGGCATCCTGTAGCGACGCACTGCTGTTGACTGCTCGCATGGCAATGTGTCTTCAGCGTCTTCCATCTCTGGACCGTTTCCCCTCTTGTCTTTGTGGTTAGAGCAGACCTGTCAGTTCCTCTCTGTTGCAGGAGTGCACTTGGTCTTGGAGTTGTTTTTGCTTTGGAGGTGGAGGTCCTAGGGTCTGTGGCACTAGGGTTTTGGCTGGAGTGGCTGCTGGATCGCAGGGCAATTCCAAAGCCTGTCTGGGTGGTGGTGCTGATGAGTTCCTAGAAAAGGCCATTTTCCCCTTCACGATGGTGTGGGCTCTGTGCCTGAGTCCCGCAGTCTGGTTGGGGGGGTGGGGGGTGTACCCACTGTGGTAGTAGTCTCTCCTTGTTCCAGAGAGCGTGGACTGCCAGTACCTGCTCCTCCTGAGAGATTTAACTGTCCCTTCCTCACTCACACACATCCACACACTCTCCTTTCACCCCTCACTCCCTCACCTCCATCCTGCCAGCCGGCATTTTTTCTCTATGGCATGTAATTCATTGGCCTCTGAACTAGGGCTTGATCTGATGGCATGAAGGAGTCACAGTGGGACCGGCACTTTGTGTTATGCCAGGAGATTACTTCACAGGTCAGAGCGCTAGCCCTCTTTTTACTTTCCCCTCTGCAGACTTGCTATAACAGTCTCTCCGTTTCCTCTCAAGTGATGCACCTCTATATTTTCTTTTCTTTTAAAATAGATTTTGATTGACTTCAGAGAGGAAGGGAAAGAGAGAAAAACATCAATGATGAAAGAATCATTGATTGACTGCCTCCTGCATGCCCCCTACTGGGCATCGAGCCAACAACCCTGGGCATGTGCCCCTATCAGGAGTGGAACCTTGACCTCTTAGTACATGGGTCCATGCTCAACCACTGAGCCACGTCGGTTGGGCCACACCTCTGTATTCTCTAATGGCATCCTCCCACTGCACCCTTTGCACATTTCAACCCTCCTGCCTTCTTGCCTTGGTGCCACTCCTCCATCTGGAATACCCGATGTCACAAGGATACTTGTTGAAACCTTGCCCATCTTTTAATACTCCTTCATCCTTTAAGATCTGTTCAGAAGTCATCTCTACTCTAAGCTCCCTACATTGACTTATACATATTTATCTCATGTTTTTTCTTTGTCCCCTGGACTGAACTCCCGAGGATAGAGTCCCTCAATGCCAGATCTCAGAAAAAGTTGGTTGACTAAATGGATCTTTTAAATGAGCATGTGTTTGCATCTGCGGCTGAGGCAACATATATTCTGTGTAGAAAACGTACACGAAAATGAATCAGACCATGATTAAAATCACCTCTGATCCCACCATTTTAAGAGTATCATTCTTGATGTTCAAGTACATTTCTTTCCAGTTGTACATCATACACACGTTTCTGTCTAAATGGAATCAGATGAGTGTCTATTTTTTATGTAAATATTCTCTCTCTCTATGAGAATGCAAGCTCATTGAAGGTTAAGGTCCTGTCTTTCTCTCCGTTTGCATTCCCCAGAGTGCCTAAATTTGAGGCAGATGCTGAGTAAATTTCTGTAGAGTTGTTATATGGAATCCAGCCATCATTGACAATCCTGAGTTGCCATCTCTTCTCTTTGTTCACTGGGGATGCCCATCGGAATTCAAATATACAGATGGTTCAACTCACCGAACATTTATAGACACCTCTACTCTGTATTTGGGTGCTGTGTTGGGTACTGTGTCAGGCACTGGGCTATGCGGATGGCTCTGATGTGTCCTGCACCAGAGTCCAGTGAGAGAGGACACTGTATAAATGTATCATTTACACATAGGTAACTACCAAGAATAAGACATTGGTAAAACAGGATGCTAAAACAGTGAGTGCGAATCATATGTAGCAAATGTAATGTGTGAATGCATACTGAGGATCAAGGTTAATGCTGAAAGCTAAATTATGTATATTATTTAATTTTCACAACCCTATGGACCAGGTTCTATTATTATTCACTTCATTTGACAGGTGGGGAAACTGAGGCACAAAGTAGCTGAAATGTTGGTTCAAAGACATACAACTTGAACTCGGGATTCAAACTCAAGTGGTTGATCTCCAGAGGGAGTGACCTTACGCAACATGCATCAAGCATCACCCAGCTCGAACAGGGATCAGGAAATCTTCCAGAGCTGGGGATAGGGTTCGGCAGGGAAGGTTCTTCCAGGCTCTGAAAATTCATCTTCAGAGACATCCAATAAAAAGCATAGTGTGGTATGTGAGAGAGCACATAAACATTCGACCACATTTAACATGTAAGTGCAAGGACAGGAATGAAAAGAGGTGGGTGGGGGATAAATGCAGGTGCCAGGCTTGTGAAATTAGGTTCACTCTGAGAGGAATGGGAGTCCTTCACATGTTTGGAGCAAAGGTATGACGTGGCCAGATGTATGAGTTATGCACTTAATCACGGTAGCCCTTTGAAGGACTGTTGGAAGGAAGGAAGCCTGGGACAGAGGTGCCAATTGTGACCCTCAGGGTAGTCTCTACAACTCAGCTCTCCGCTCCCTGCTTTGTGCCCTGGAAAGCAGACCTGCATGACTTACTTCACTCGAGGCTTTTGGTTGAGGTTGCCCCATGTACGCCACCTGTAACAGGTTCACAGGAAGAGGAAGAATGAGGTTCTAAGGTTTATAACCCCACCCTGCATGGTGGCCATGCCCTACCAGGCGCTCCTGTCTAGCAGCCCTTTTCTGTAGCTCTTCCAGAGTGTCATAAACCCTTCTCCTCCCCCTCCCCCTTCAGGTCCAGGATGGCATCAGCCCCTTGTGTGGCCAACCGTGAGGTGTTTCATCAGTGATTTGCCTCGCCCCTGCCTGCCATGCTGATTTATTTTGTATTTTTTCTGGGCCAAGGGATGTCCAAGGAGCTGGTAGAACATTGTTTCTGGATGTGTCGGTGAGGGAGTTTCTGGAAGAGCTCAGCATTTGAAGCGTTAGACCAAAAAAAAGAGAAAGGGCTTCCTCAATGCAGCTGGGCATCCTTTCCCTTAGGAGGGTCTGAAGGGAGCCAAAGGCAAGGAAGGGCCAGTTTGCTCTCTGAAAAAGCCAGGACAACCCTCTTCTGTCCTCGGGCGTCAGCATTCATATTTATGGGGCCTTCGGGCTTAGACTCAGGCTGGCACTTACATCATTGGCTGCCCTGGTTCCCAGGCCTCCGGGTTTGTACCGGAACCTCACACTGACTTTCCTGGGTCTCCAGCTTGAAGATGACAGGTTATGGGGCTTCTTAGCCTCTGTAAGCATGGAAGCCAGTCCCTCATCACAAAACTCTTTCTCTGTATCTCTTTATGCCTTGTGGATTCTGTTTCTCTGAAGGACCCTGATGAATACTTTCCCAAAACCCTTATGCATGGTCCCATCCTTAAATGCTTCCAATGACTTTACTGAGTGTGCCTTTCTTTTTTCCCCCGATAAGATCCTAACTTGCACAGAGCCATTGGAAATATTCCAGGAGAGATGATGAAGGATGGCATTCAGACAGCCATCCCAGAGATGGAAAGGAGGGTGTGAGTTTCACATATATTTTTGAACCCTGTCAGCAGGACGTGCTGCATTGGAGATGAACACCCATGAATGCTGGAAGGGCCAATGGCAAGGGTATCTGCAGGCAGCGTGACTGTCATGAACGTTCCCAACTCCTTCTGCCTGGGCAGTGAGTTCCTGTCCCAGAGTGTCTGCTCCCCAGCCAGGCAGAGGCCATTTGCAAGCTCATCAGAAGCGCTCTCTGGTCTTCTGTAAATAATCAACTGGAGGGTCAGCTGGTGCTATGGCATCGGAAGACGGGTTAGTTGGCCACTTGGGAGATGTTATCAAGATGGCTGGTGATCAGGAGGGCTGCTGATTTTCATAATGACCTTCAGGAATTAAATAAAAATACAATGAGTGCCATAGATTAGGAAGAACAAGCCAATTAAAAGCACAACACGCCTTAGGGATTATTTTTATTTCTTTTCCGGGAGGCTGAAAGGCACGCGTGGCTGCTGAGACGGGATGGCAGTCTACCCAGAATCACTGATGAGGGCTGATCCTCTCTAGCTTGGCTTTAGCGGGGTGGTTAAGGGGATTTGAGCCTATTGAATATTTCACCGGTGGAGGCCCAGGGAGGGAGAACAGTGAAAGGTGAAAAGACAATTTCCGCGTTGCTTTATGATTCCAATATAAAAATCAAGCTCTTCGTGGCGGGAGGGAAGCCGACACTGCAGTCGGCCCACAGCCGGAAGGCACGGTGCACCAATTCTCCCACTTTAATATCTGCTGTTTCATTTTATATTCATCATATCAGCATAATCTGCCTTTATGGGAATCATCTTGGTTCCCGACCAAATGCATTTAGTCCCCCTTTTGCTTTAAGTTTGATTGTAATGTGACTTGAAAAATTCAATGAAATGTTTATGTGGAAGGACTAGGGGAAGAGGAAAGGGAAAATGCAATTGGAAAGTCAATCAGCAGGGACTTTCAGGAGCTGGCTTGGGTTGCGCCATATTTCCTTGACCTGTTTGTAATGGACACAGGACTGGCTCTCTGATCAAGTGTACTCTCGCCACTCCCTCCTGCATGCGGAATCAAACATACTCTGTTACCACGTGTGTTCTTCCAACTCCCTTCTGCATAGGGAATCAGCCATACTCTCTTACCCAGCATTCTAAGCGCTAATGCTGCATCTGAACTGTGTTGCCAGCCTGCCATTTTGCTGCACTGCTGCTTAACCATGTGCCTTCACTGCCCTGAGATACCCAGCCACTCAGCCCATGTCCATGCCTCCTTCTCTCCACGGAGGGCCAACAAAAAGCCCATTTTCTGCAATGCTCATATCACCATGTTCGAGGAGTAAGCTTTACTCTCCAAGCCAGGAGAGTCCTCTCCCACCTTTGAGTTCCCAATGGATCCTTACTTACTCTTATGTTAATTCTCTAATGAGGCTTAAGACTACCTCCTTCACCTTACCCTGGACATGTTTAAGTACGTGTGTGTATTCATCAGCAATTCAGTAATTGATTACAGAGCACTTATATGTGCCAAGCACTATTGAAAGTACTTGATGTGGCCGAGACCAGTTTGGCTCAGTGGATAGAGCATCGGCCTCTGGACTGAAAGGTCCCAGGTTCGATTTCGTTCAGGGGCATGTACCTTGGTTGCGGGCACATCTCCACTGTGGGGCGTGTAGGAGGCGGCTGATCGATGTCTCTCATCGATGTTTCTGACTTTCTATCTCTCTCCCTTCCTCTCTGTAAAAAATCAATAAAATATATATAAAAAAAGAAAGTACTTGATGTGGCAGGAAATCAGAGATGCAAGGTCCCTGCTCTCCTGGAGAGACAGGTATTCAAGAAAATATCTGAGGTAAATTTCTCATCATAGTGACAAGTTCTGTGGGAAGTTTTTGTAAGAGGGATAGAAGGCATGGCCTCTCTGAGCACATCTCCTTTGGACTGAGAAATGAATGCTGAGACGAATGCTTACAACAAGCTCTGGGTGGAAACTTCCAGATAGACCAGGCAGAAAGTGCATGTGCCCTGAGGCAGGAGGCAGCCAGGCCTGTTTGAGACACTTGTAAGTCCTGAAGGGCTGGAGCACATGACAAGGGGACAGTGATAGGGGATGACCAGACTAATTCTTAGGGTGCTGGACCACATTAAATGGAGAGTGTACACATGTGTGGACTGCGACCTGGGGAAGGGAGTGTGGAGAGATTTTGTTCTATTAAAGCAGTGGCCCATAAACTGGGGCTTATTAGCCACATGCAGCTCTTTGGCCCCTTGAGTGTGGCTCTTCCACAAAATACCACGGCTTGGGCAAGTCTGTTTTGAAGAAGTGGCATTAGGAGAAGTTTAAGTTTAAAAAATTTGGCTCTCAAAAGAATTTCAATCATTGTGCTGTTAATATTTGGCTCTGTTGACTAATGAGTTTGCTGACCACTGTACAAAGGACTCTGAGTTTCCTGAACTCAAGGCTGTGTCTCATTTCACTTCATGTTCTGAGTTACTAAGCTGACTGCAGTTGAGAAGATTCTTAATAAAGTGTGTTGAATGAATAAAGAAACAAACATGAATGAGTGAATCAATGAATGGATGGATGGATGGATGGATGAGTGAATGAATGAACAAGGCTTTCTGTTTCCACCAAGGCACTTTTCTCTTTGAGGTCTCACGCCCCTCCTCCCCACTCCAACAACAGTTTCTTTCCTTTTAATAGAGTAAGTCCAGAGCTGTTCTCTGTGATTCAATATTTACTGTGTCTCACACACTGTTATTATCATTTAACTTTTACCGTCTGCTGACTGTACACTCATCACTGTAGCAAACAGAACGCAATCTAGTTTTGGTTCCTGGGCTAATTTAGTCATAGAAAAGGAGAACGTGGTCAGAGCAACTGGTCTCAAAGAAATTACACAGTCTGGAAACCCAGAGAAGTGCAATTCACCAAGGACCTTAAGCAAGTCATTAACCCTCTGTGACCCTCTATTTTCTCAACTGAAATTGGGGAGGCCAGGCTTCTTTAGTGGTGGGATTGCAGGCACAGGCCGGGGAGAGCTCTAGAAGTAAGGAGCATAGATTTCAGCCGGCATTCTTCACTTCCGGTGCCTCCATCTACACTAGGCTGTGTCAACCAGATGTGGCCTGCCTCGGGCATTCTGCTGGTGACATTCCAGGGACACTTACCCACCTAGTGACACATGGATCCTCCCCCTAGAGCTGCTGAATGAGAGACAACTATGTCCAAAGGCATCTGGGTTCCCTGAACCTCAGATTTTGAACTTGTATGCACTGAAAGAAAAACGAGTGAAGACATTTACCATGATGTCTTCACCTCGCCTTGGCCCGCTGACTGGCTGCCAGAGAAGCCACTGCCAAGGCTTCAGGTGCTGAGGCCAGAAGGTGGGTGGTGGGAGGACAGAAGGTTCTGGAGAGAGACATTCACAGATGGCACACCCAGCCCATCTCCCATGCTGAGGCTGTAGAGTGAGCTCTCCTAGTCCTTCAGGTCCCATGCTCTAGGAGCCAGCGGACTCTTGTAATGATCTCTGCCCTGTTCAACTCTTTTCTTTCCTTTTCTTTTCTTTTCTCTTCTTTCCTTTTCTTTTCTTCTTTTTTCTTTTCCTTTCTTTTCTTTTCTCTTTTCTTTAATTTTTTTTTTAAATAAAAGTGCAGCAAGGGAAACAAGGACATTTGTACTTGAAGTAACTTACTATGTTCTGGTCACTTTTGTTTTACTTAGAACAAGGTAGGAGGTCATGGAAGGTTTGGAGCAGAGGAGTGGCATGAGCTGATTTAGGTGGTGGCAGGACTCTTCTGGCTTCTGGTTGAGAATTGACAAGGGAGGCAAAGTTAGAAGGAGAGAGTCCAGTTAAGCAAGTAGTAGAGCTGAGGGGATGAGGTGGGGAGGGGCGGACTGGAGGGAGGGGTGCAGCCTGAGGAGGATTCAGGATGCTTTGAAGGTTTCCTGAGGGATGGGAGAGAAAGCAAGCAGTCAAAGATGTCTCAAGATTTATTTCGGAGAAGTTGAAGAGTAAATAGATCCTATTCCTGTGAATAATAATGATAATACATATTAATAGCTAAGTTTTTATAGCACTTAAGTGCCAGGTGCTCTTCCTCTAAGGAGTTTTATTTGTGAACTTCAGGAGGTAGAATCTATTGGAAAAAAGTTGATACAAGAATAACGTAGTAGCATTTGGTAGGCAAGCATCATCTCATGTCTTCAAGGCAACCTTTTTGTATTCAGTGTCACTGGATATAATAGAAGGTGCAGTGGGGCATGGGGAGAGCTGATAGGATATGAAGTTCTAGCTCAGCCTCCCCATCAGTTCTCTTCGTGTGTGTGTGTGTGTTTTCACAAGAGGCTCATGGTTATGGGCATGTAAAGTCTGCAGAGACTAAGAATAATGCCTCTAGGTCAGATTGGTGTCTTAGGAAGTTGGTTCAAAGGTCCAAGGCACAACTGAGGCTGCTGGTAGGCGGCCTGTGTTTCCTATAGGACTCACTTGAATGAATACCTAATGGTCCTCCAAGAATACCACCACCCTTCCCTTTTCTTCACAAAACACACCAATAGGTCCTGTGCTTCTAGGACATTTCCGGGGACACATCCCTTAGTAGACTGAACTATGAAAATGTCGCATGATCCCAATGCAAGGACATTTTTGGTACTTGATGCCATCACCCTTCTACTGAACAAGAGGGTATATAGGTATGATTACCTTGAATGGAAGTACTATTAAAGTTACAAAGTATGTGCACAGGGAACAACAGCAAAGAGGTAAGAATTAGGAACTTCAAGTCAGGTGACTTTTCAGTGTACCAGATTGTCCTAACCTTCTCTTGGTTGTATATGAGAAACTGGGGTGGGGCAGTGGCTTAAGCCATGGAAACCTTCCTGCCAACACCCCAGTGCTCGGGAGTGCAGCGCACACACTACCACAAAGTGGAGCTGCTCTGCTTGAAGCGGTAGAAACAGGCACAGAGCGACCCACTTGCTAAGCTCCTTTCGCATGAAGGCTGACTCTGGGCCTCTTGGCTGGCGGATTCTAGAACTTTCTTGCTCTGAGGTTCTGCTGTTCTCCACGAGCATCTCCAGCTCAGCTGCAGAGGAAGGCACACTCTTGGCAATGCCCTCCCTTCTGTGGCGTCAGAGCCATGTCAGCAGGTTGACCCTCTCACTTAGTTTGATTTCACAATTGGCATAAAAGGAATCACCATACCATGCATGGTGCTATGGAAATAGGCGCCAGACAGAACTGAGTTCAAATCTTGCCTCTGCCACTCTGTCTCTTGGGGTGAATCCTGGCCACGGTTGACCCATAAATGGAAGTGATGACCTCTGGCTCATAGATTTGATGTGCGGACAGGGATCCCAGTACAAAGGAGGTACCTTCTGACCTTCTGAGCTCCTGAGTAGGTGTGGCTCCTTCCCTCCCTGGAACACGAGGCCAGGCAGGCAGCTCACCTGGCACCTTGGGTCTTCTCTTGCAGAGATGTCGGGCACGGCGGCGGACATCTCGCTGGTGCACTGGAGGCAGCAGTGGCTGGAGAACGGCACCCTGTACTTCCACGTGTCCATGAGCAGCTCCGGGCAGCTGGCCCGGGCCACTGCCCCCACGCTCCAGGAGCCCTCGGAGATCGTCGAGGAGCAGATGCACATTCTCCACATTTCCGTGATGGTGAGTGAGGGAGTGAGTAGGGACAAAGTGGGGGGCCTGGGAGACGGCGGGGAGGACAGCAAGGTGACGAGAGGATGGAGTGAGAGGCAGGGGGTGGCCAGCCACCAGCAGGAAAGAGCTGGCCGAGTGTGAGAGGTGAGAGTGATAAAGGGAAGGTCAGATGGATCCCCGGGTGTCACTCGGACTGATGCATACCCATCCGTCATCCGTCGGCTGTGAGAAACTAATTGTGCTTCAGAGAAGGAAATAGAGGGTCTCCAAATTCCTTGGCCTTTTGGCTGACATCTCTGGGAATAGCTGTTTAACATCTGTCATGTGCTTGGCCTGCGTTGCTGAGGGCGGCGGTTCAGTGCTCCAAATACAACTGGCCTTTCCAAGAACGGCTGAACCAACAGAATCGCGGCGGGGCTGCTCTTTCCCAGGCGCCCTTGCTGTGCCAGATGCTTGAACCCTCACCCCAGCCCTGCGGTGTACCCACCACACGGTGGCCCTGGGGCGGGGCTGGGCATAGCTGGTGCAGTGGCACCCAGAGCCTCTCGTTGCCCTTGCTTTATAGTTGTGAATACAGTGGTACCTCGAGATACGAGCGCCCTAATATACGAGATTTTTGAGATACGAGCCGTCGAGTGAAGGATTTCTGCTTTGAAATACGAGCAACATTTGAGATAGGAGTAATCGAGCGGATCTGCCAGCTGCACAGGACCCACCAGTTTACCGCGATTCCAGCGTCTCATACTTTCCCACGTCTCAAGGTTATGGAACGAATTAAACTCGTATCTCGAGGTACCACTGTACTATAAAGTGGGAGGAGAAACTTCTCCAAGGTCACACAGCTCCTTAGAGAGAGATCTGTTCTTCATACCCAAGCGTGCCTGGCCTCGAAGCCTGAACGCTGTCCTCTACACTCTCTCGGTGTGAGAATAATGCCTGTCTGCCACCTGTCAGGACTGTGCTGGGCACACCTGTGGGCATGATCTCATTGTGTTGGCACATGCATTCAGGTGTGTGGCCTCCATCCTGGAGGTGAAGTTATGGGCACAGAGGGGTGACGTGGCCTTCCACCTCTGTTGATTCCATCATCTGGAACTCCCTGAATCTGCTGCCTTCTCGATGATGGCTCCTAGGGCAAAGTCACATGACTGGTCATCTAAAATATAAATGGGCTGCTCTGAATGGTTTCTTTAAAAAGC
This sequence comes from Lasiurus borealis, assembly GCA_004026805.1. NCBI lineage: Eukaryota > Metazoa > Chordata > Mammalia > Chiroptera > Vespertilionidae > Lasiurus > Lasiurus borealis. The sequence continues at coordinate 30,060 of PVJN01008227.1, forward strand.
TGTAATTAATGACTTTGCGAGATCGATGGGAGAAGACAAGTCGGTTTGCAGAATGCGCAGGGTCTGGTTGGCCGGAGAAGTTATCAGAAAAGAGCTACCCGTGACCCCCATAGTGTTTTTCAGGTCTCGAGCCTCTTTAATATTGTTTTCTCCGTTAGCACAGCTCTGCCAGGTGTGTGAGGATAGAAAGTAGGACTCCCAACCTCTGTGTGAGGAAGGCATGACCGGGGAGGTGACATGATTGGCAAAAGGCCACCCAACCAAGTAAGGCTACCACCTACCTCTTCATTTCCTCCTCCTCTTCAACAGGCAACAGGTGTTTGGAGAGCAGACCTTTGCTGTGGGTCTTTGTTCTCCTGGTTCGTCTTCAACTAACACCGCGCCTCAGACACCCTGATGAGGGCTGAGTGAAAGCTTGGGAGTTGTCTGTTTTTGGAAAAACACACACATAAACTCCAGCTAGACAGCAATGTTAATTTTGGACCTAACGCGTGCTCATCACTTGGAGGAACAAATCAAGGCCTTTGTGTTATTCACGGAACGAGTGTGATAGACTCTTACCAAATATATATTTAGCAAAGGATGCAGCCACACGTCAAGCCAATGGGGTGGGCGCATGCTGACTTCGGGTTGCAAGTTTGTAAGTACCGTCTCAGGGGGGGACCTGCTGAGCTCCTCATGGAGCATGGGCACCCTCTAATGTCAAAAAGGACTGAGGGGACGTAATTGTTACTGTAACACTTGAGGGGAAAAACTCAATTTGGACTGATACCTATTAAGCATTTGGTGTGTGCCAGCACAGCATTTGCTTATATACATTCTTTATTATTATTATTATTATCGATTTTTTTACAGAGAGGAAGGGAGAGAGAAAGTCAGAAACATCGATGAGAGAGAGAGACATTGATCAGCCGCCTCCTGCACGCTCCATAGTGGAGATGTGCCCACAAACAAGGTACATGCCCCTGACCAGAATCGAACCTGGGACCTTTCAGTCCATAAGCCGACGCTCTATCCACTGAGCCAGCGCTTACATACATTCTTGCCATAACCCAGGAACCTAGATAGTGCTACCTCAATTATAAATGACCTTTCTGTAGGCCCAGTGGTAGTTCCACTGAGTCACGCTGTATCAACAAGGACCGGGGGTGTGCCTTCCCTCTGTCTTCTGCTCAGTGAGATCAGCTTTGGGAGAACTCACAGGGACCCATCTGTCTCTGAAGTTCTCTGCGATGTAGGATGTGGCTACTGAGTAGATCACATGGGGGTTGGCACACTCCAGACCCTCCCTGCCCATGCACCAAAGTGGCCCACGGCTCCCACCCGGTGTTGCCACCAATTCTCTCCTTCCTGCAGGGCTCCAAAACCTGTATCTTTCCTGCCCTTTTCTTGCCCCAGGAGACAGAATCATGCCCAGGAAAGGTTGTACTCCCAGCGGTCCCTGCTGGTGGCCCAGCCTCTCCAGGTGGGACACATCTCCTACACTGCCTCCTGCCTAGAGTGACGCAGGGGTTATAAGCATAGGTTCCAGGGTCCACATGCTTGCATGTGAAGTTTGCTACTTAACACTTGAAGTCCTCCGGGCAGAGTATTTAACCTCACTGTGTCTTGCTTTTTCACCTGTAAATGAGGGTTATGCTAATATCTACTGTATAGGTGGCACGCCAAGTACTTTGATTAGAGGAGTTTGGCGCGTAAGTGCATTAGGTTTTGTTATTAGGGGCTTTTTTATTATTGAGGTATGTTGATATATTCTATCCTTCCATTTCACGGATGGATGAACCAAGGTCCAAATATAGGTCAAGACATGTCCAGGATCTCTTAGCCAGTCCATGTGGCTTGGCCTGGAGAATAGGCCTCTCTCTGTGGCTCAGACTCTGTCCTTGCTATTCTGGCCATGGACAGTTCAGCAAGAATGCAGAGTGTGTTTGCTCCTCCCATCATCCCCCTCTCCCCAGCAACTCTACAGAATGGCCTTGGCTTGGACATATCTCCCCATTTCACAGGTGAGATCTCTGAGACTCCGTGTGTTTAACTGGCTTGACTAAGGCTAGTGGCTAACAAGAGGGAAGTTCTAAGAGGAGGTTTTTCCCAAGATTCCAAACTCATGTTACATGGCTACTTGTGAGACAGTGACTCTCACTCTTTCACATTTCGCTGTTTTTTCATCTTTGGTGAAGATCTGGGATTGGTTGCGAGGAGACCCAAATAGATCAGTCCAGTCTCAGAAATCTGCAGGCCAGGGTTCATGTTCTCCATCCCTTTTTCTTAGCACAAACATCCTGTCCATCCATGCGGGGCACTCATCTCCGGCTCAGTCATTGGAACCTGCCACAACCCCTGACTGTGGAACGAGCTTGCTCTTTGGGGCTTGTTAAGACCTCAGCTGGGCATTTACTCTGTCCCTTGTGAGTATTAATATCCCAACGGTGATGCAATGAGGACACGCAGTGGATGAGCTGAGATGACCCTCCATGGACTCTGGGTGAGAGAGAGAGTGGAGGGTCATCTCAGCTCATCCACTGCTCCAGCTTCAGCTACTCTGAGCAGCCCAGTGCCCACCTCCACCACACAGGCGACATGATGCAGGGAAGAGAACAGAGGTTAGGAATTTGCAGTCTCTCTGACTTCCGGTCTAATGATATTTTGACCTTGAGAGAGTCTTGTTGAGCCTTAGTTTCCTTACCTATGCAACAAAACAGGTCATACCAATCTCACAGGGTTATTGAGAAGAGTAGAAGAAATAGGTATAATAGATAGTTTCCTCATCTCCAGCCCAGTTCAGCATGGACACCATTACCATCACAGCCATTACCATGGACATGGTAATCTAGGAGCAAGAAGACATTGGGTTTAACCTCATTCTTGCTACTATTTTTCTCTTGAACTAGAGACAAAAATCATAATAGTGGACATGTGTTGAGTATTTACTATATGCTAAGTTGTGTTCCAATTTTGTTTTACATGCAGTATTGCATGTAATCCTCACGACAAATCTTAAGGTGGATGCTATTCTCATGTTTATTTTCTAGATGAGGGACCTGAGATGTTAAAGCATTGAGTACCTGTTGGTGTGATTTGGTCAATCAAAGGTTAAATGGTAAAATAGACACTTTGCTCTGCATAGGCCGACTCCAGAACCTCCTCCCTTACGGTGCACGGTGGACCGTGATTTCTCCTTTCTGCACATTAGTTGCTGGCTGAGATTCTAAGGGAGGACGGATTACTCCTTACAAAGACACCCTCCTTTCATGGAATTCTTGTTGAATGCTCTTAAGGGAGTGTAGGACTTGGAAGTGGACTCCAAGATCAAACATTGTCTCCATTGCCAGTCTTATGGCCTTAGCCAGATCAACCTCACCATTTGTAAAGCTGATGCAATATCCCCCAATTCTTGAGTTTTTCTAGGCACCGAGCGCCATTGCACGTCACATGTCCTTCACAGCCTAGGTATAGACATGCTTTGTCCCATGTAAGTGTCCCAGTACCTCTGTGAGATCAGTGCTATGCATTTTGCGAGTTGTGAGGTTTTTAACTGGCTGCAGTTCACATATCCAATGAGTGCTGAGCCAGCTCCTGTCCGTCCAAAATGAAGGTCGCTGCTCTTGGGCAGAATTCTGTATGGTAGTGCCTGACATTGGAAAGCGGTAACTGTGATGAACATGTTAGCTGTAGTGACATCAGGGACAGAATGTTTTAAGAAAGGGGATGAAAGGAAATACTTGATTTGATGAGTGAGAAGGAAAGACCTTTGAAGACACATTTCTTTCAAAGGAATCATTCCCACAGAAAATGATACGGATGCACGCAGGTGAGCCCCGCTGAGGGGGCACCAGTATTCCTGTTCACGGCGGGACAATGGACAGACCTTTCTCAGTGTCGGAGTTACACAGCGGTGGAGTGGACTGAATCCGGAGGTCAGGAGTTGCCTTGTTTCTGAAGGTATGCAAGCACAGACTAAAAGCCCCATTCATCAGGATTTTGAGAGGAACGATGGTTAAATTAGATGACTATTGTAGTTGCTTCCAACGTAGAAGATCTATGATATTATGACATAATATATAGAAAAATACTTGGAGGATTATACAATGTCACATAAATCTAAGAAATTATTATTACTCTTCTCAATCAATATCTTTGTTTAAAGCATCTGTGTGCTGTGGGGATAATGCTTTTTAAAGCTTTTTGTGAAAATGGCTTCAGATCACTCCCCCCACCGTCGCATTTATTTATTCGCAGCATATCACCCATTCCTTAGTGTATTGATTTAGTCACTTAATCATGCAATGGTTTACTTGCTTCCTCTACCTAACAATGAGAATTCTATCTGCTAGAAAGAAAGAAAAAAAAAAAAAAGAAGGGGAAAGAGCTTTTAAAAAATCAGTGACAAGCTCAGAAGAAGCCAGCACTATGAGATCTGACTGCTAAAAACTAGGTTTCTGTTCAACTCGTTTCAGATTTTCTGTGAGACTGGGAATATTTTGTTTACTTTTGGGGATTGCATGTCCAGAGGAAAACAACTAGTTAGGAAAGTTTTGAGATCATAATCAAGACAATGAAGAACCTTAAATTGCCAATGCTAACAGCGCTGTTATAATGCATAGTTTGTGTTACAGCAACTGGCAGAAATGTAACTCATTCAATGCTTACAACAAACCTAACTCACCATATTGTTATTACTCCTGTTCTGCTTTAGAGCAAATGTAGGCCCAGTGAGTGTCACTCATGGGCAGGCACTGTGGGCTTGGCATCTCAGGGCCTACATTCTGGCTGCACCTGACTTCCTGGCCGTGCAACTCGGGCACTTTCCTTCCTCTGTTCCCGTCTCCTCACCTGTAGCGACGTGAGGGTGCAGGTCTGCGTGAGGAGCTGCTGTGAGGAACCTGAAATGGTACACAGAGCTGGTGCCCACACAGCGAGGTCCTCATATTGTCAGCACCTGGTGGGTGTACCTCTGTCTCAGTTCCTTAGTCTTGCCCACGGATTTACTACAAAATAAGGGACTTAAAACAACACGCTTGTATTGGCTCGCCATTCTGGAGACTGGAAGGGTGAGATTGTGTGGTCAGCTGAGATTTCGAGGTCACCAGGGTCAGACTCGCCTGCAGGAGTTGGGGATGGAGGTGCTCTAGGCCTCTCCCCTGGCGTCTGCTAGCTCCTTGGCCTGCAGCTGCACAACCCCAGGCTTCGCACAGATTGCTCCTCCTGTGCATGCCTGTCTTCTCTGTCCACGTTTTCCCTTCTTTGTAAGCTAGAATGGGGCTGGCCCAAAAGACCTCTTTATAACTTGATAGCTTCTAGACTCTAGAATCTAGAGTAAAGACCCAGCGGTCATATAAGCTTACATTCTGAGTGACTGGGGATTGGGAGTCCAACATAGAATTCTGCACATCAGTACATGACATTGGAAAGTGGTAACTGGGATGAAAATGTTAGCTGTCGTGACTACATCAGGGACAGTAAGTGCCATTGCTGTGTTACTTACAAGCCATAATACTGAAGGGCACCCAGGACCTACCGGCAGGAGAAGGCCAGCTGTCCCAGAAGCCTGGCAGAGAGAAGGCAGAGTGCATCCTGACCAGGAGGGACGCATTTACAAGGGACGAAGCTAGTGCGATGCACACAGCACAAACAGCCAGAGCCTGCGACTCGGGTGTCCCAGCCCTGCCACTCATGTGCTCCATGACCTCATGCATGTCACGTTCCTTTCTTAGCCCGAGGTTCCCCATCTGTAAATCGAGATCATCAAGCTTCTATCAGTTGCCAAGGCATGATGAATTTTGACATGACAATTATCCCAGGTTCATTTTTATGCAAGTGGGCCATAACTCATGGATCCTATCTATTTATTTATTTTTTAAACAGAAAGTAGAACTTTTAAAATCCATTTTTTTTTAAAATTTAGAAACGTGAATTACGTGAGCCTTATAGCATGGTCTTGACTTGTCTCAACCAGGGTTCACTAACAGCCTACCCTGCAGGGTCTCCTGGTTGGGTGGCTCAGTGGTTGAGCTTCAGCTCATGGGCCAGGAGGTCATGTCTCTGATTCCTACTTTTTCCTGAATTTTCAGTGTTGCTGTGGATCCCTCATTCACCGGGTCAAGGAGAGAAGTAAATGAAAAAAGACACAGAAGTTGTCTTAAAGCAGCGCTAGAGAATGTCTCTCTCTCTCTCTTTATCTCTCTCTCTTTTTTTTTTGCCTCTTAAAATATTCCCTCCAAATTTTACCTTATGTGGGCATTTGCAAAAATCCTTTGAGCTAAGTTGGACAAGGGTTATTAAGAATATGGACTCAAAATTACTCATGTAACCCTAGTCAGTGGATAGAGTGTCAGCGTGTGGACTAAAGGGTCCTAGGTTCGATTCCAGTCAAGGGCACATGCCTGGGTTGAGAGGGCTCATCTCCAATAGGGGCGTGCAGGAGGCAGCAAGTCAATGATTCCCTCTCATCATTGATGCTTCTATCTCTCTCTCCTTCTCCCTTCTTCTCTGGAAGCAGTAAAAATACATATTAAAAAGTTAAAATAACAATATAAATAATCGACTATGTGAATTAATGAGATAGAAGAGCTAGTTCGTCCTCACAGTACAATCCCAGTTAATAAATGTAAAAGGGAAAGGGAAATGGGAAATAACATTAGGCGTGACCGCTGTAACAATTATCACCACCAAGAACCACCAACGTATGTACAATTAATGGGTCGGCCTTCGAGAAGGAGTCTCAGTGATAGAGCCAGGCCTTCCTACCCAGATCCCCCAATGGGGTGTGTGTGCTCCTTCCTCATGCTTCCCCAGCTGTGGTGAGCTCCGTGCTGCGGGCACCCTGAACACACAGGCTTTGTACGGCTCTGCTTTGTTGTACAGAGGCAGCCTGCTGTCTCCAAATCCACCAATACGTGCAAATACTTTCCCAATCCAAACTTTGGCGCCTCGTGCTCCCCAGCTCCAGGGTGTCTTTAATAGCCAAACAATACTTGTGTTTTCGTCCTTCCCTCTCGGTTTTTTCCTAATCTCTCCCCGATGAGACATAACATTAATTACAGCAGTTAACGCAAACTCTGCCTCCATTACCGCCCGCCACCTTCTCCATCTCGGCGTCCGCCTCCAAAATTTCCCTCCCGAAGGAAGGGCGGGGGCTGTGATGCACATGTGTGATGGTGTTTACCTGCCTTTCCTCTGCCTACCTGCTTTGGGCCCAGTGTTAAGTCTGGCGGGATCGATATTTTCACTGGGGGGTGTGGGTGTGCGAGTGTGCACGTGTGAGCATGCCTGCTCCGTGATCCAGCTGTCATTCCGAGCTAATTGTGTTGTTTCCTCTCGTGTGGAAGGAAATCTTATCTCTTTTGGATTAAAATTCAATGAAGGTCAGAGCGTCTGGAAAACGTACCAGACTGCTGCAATTAATGTTCATTTGGCTTTGATAAATTGGAGCGTTCCCCTCAATAGGACTGGAGTGGATTTCAGAAGCAATAATTCTCCCATTAACTCCGTGATTCCGCCTGTGATGGAAGACCTTGTCCTGCTTTTGTTTGTCATCTGTCACTTGGAGGAGCCGGCACATGTGGGAGATGATTGATCAAGATTGCAGCGCCTGCTCGTATCAGAGCATTTAAACCTCTAATTAGTTCTGGCCCCGGTAAATTGCTTCATTAAATGAAACTCGGGGTTGGAATTAAGGTAGGGGAAAAAATTCTGGGCCTCGCTCTCCCCGCCTGGGTTTCCACAGTTATGGAGGGATTACACGGGGCTCTCATAGAAAGTGGCTCTTAGAGAAATAGTGCTGAGCCCTTACCCCAGGCCTGGGAAGATGCTGGAAGCTGTGTGCGCATCATTTGACATCATTCTTCATGCAGATTGAGGCTGTTTGTTTTTTTTTTCATAAGATTGGGGAGGAGACTGAAGTCAATAGGCATTTCATCCCTTGCGTTACCGCTCTGTGTTCGGATTTTTAAAAATCGCCTAATATTTACTGTGGGTATATCATTAGATATGGAGCAAGGGCTTTTTCCTCTGTGAGAATTATCATAGGCGTTTGTTTACAAGGCTGTTTCGTGGGCCCTGGCCCCGGGGTGCCAGTCAGAGCACCGGGTGCGGGGTTCTGGGGATCCGCATCATGGCAGCCTCCGCTTCTGATGCTTATGGGTGGCCCAAGAGGAGAATCACTCACTGGCCGCTCCCTGAGACCAGCAGCGGTAAAGCCACAGCCACAAGCCACTAATGGTTCACATTTTTCCTGACTCTCATAAAGCCCTTCCGGGCAGGCGTTGCCGCCTCCAGCTTGCAGGTTGAAATGCGGAGGTACAGAAAGTTCAGTGGCCTTGTCCAAGGTCACACAGCGAGGAAGAGGCCAGGCTGGGTTCTAGAAGCCTGCGTTTGCCTCATTGGCCTTCAAGCTCTGGCTTTCACCTGGCATGCCCCTCTGATCTCCTCCTTTTCTGTCTCTGTGTGGCCCAATGTCTTTCCTTCTCTAACATCCTGCAGGAGCGCCAGCGGAGTGGCCTGAGCTTCCCGTGGGGGAAGCTCACCCTCGCGCATGCCTGTTTTATTACCCTCCTCCAGTGTTCCGATATTCCCCTAATGAGGCAACCGGAGGCCTGCCCTGTCTCAGCCCTGGGTAATAGGGAGTGAAGTATGTCTGCATCCCGGCCAGGGGCTTTGTTTAGGTGGTTGGCAGAACCCCCAGAGGCCTTCTGGGGCAGAGGGAGGGCAGCCCTGGCTGGCTCCCCTCATGGCAGATGATCTCAGGTGCAGGGAAGCGCATATGCAGGGTGAGTGTGTGCTGTTACAGTGATTCTAGCAGCATGGATCAAGGGAGAGGGCAGTCAGCAGGCCTGGGTCCCTCAGCCACTTTGCTCACTGTGTGCCCTGGGGCTAGCTAACTGCCCTCTCTGAGCTTTGGTTTCCTCAAATGCAAAATACAGTGGTACCTTGAGATACGAGTGCCCTAACATACGAGATTTTTGAGATACGTGCCGTCGAGCGAGCGATTTTTGCTTTGAAATTCGAGCAACATTTGAGATAGGAGTAATCGCGTGGATCGGCCGGCTGCACACGACCCACCAGGTTACCGAGACTCGAGCGTCTCATAGTTTCCCACGCCTCAAGGTTACAGAATGAATTAAACTCGTATCTCGAGGTACCACTGTAGGTGTAACCACAGTACCTCCAACAGAATCATTACCAGCGGTGAAAGCATCCATGTTAAGTTCCAACTTAGTGTCTGCTACATTTCTCAGTAAAGTATCACTGTTCTTAAAGCTCAGACACTGGAGACCACGGTTATTCACAGAACCTGCTCCTGTGTAATGATTCATTAACACCTCCTGACAACATAGGAAGCAGGTGCTCTCTTTGACATTATTTTACAGCAGGGCAGGCTGGGTTGCCGAGAAGGGGCGAGCTTAGGTCGGTCAGTGCCGGAACAGGAAGTTCCTGAACTCCTGCACACCTGGGTAGGTGCTCCTGTAGTGGACATTTGCCCCAAGCCAGGTCTTTTAAGATCCAGGGTGACATTTGGCACGGCCTGTTTTGCAATTCTGAGTGGCAGGTGTAAATAGGCGGCCACTCCATGTCCTTTGCTGAAGCCCAGTTGCTAATGTGACTGCATTTGGAGACAGGGCCTTTAAGAAGGTAATTAAGGTTAAATGAGCTATAAGAGTGACATCCTCTCAGGAGGGGGAGAGACACCAGTCATGCAAATAAATAACGGTAAGGTGACCGTCTATAGCTGGGACGAAGGCTCTTCCCATGAACCGCCTCTGTTGGCATCTTAACTTGACCTCCCAGCCTCCAGAACCGTAAGGAAATGAATCTCTGCTGTTGAAGCCACGCCATCGGTGGGATTCCGTTATGGCAGCCTGAGCAAGCTCACACACACAGCAGGGGACTGTGCTTGGTGCCTCCCCAGCCACCAGCAGCAGCGGAGGGAATGAGGGAAGCTGGAATACATGTTTTCCTTCTTCCTCTGCTCTTGCTCCTGGGACAGCGGGGTAAGAGAGAACTAGAGGAGGAGATGTTGCGGAAGCGGAAAGGGAAGAGGATGGGAAGGAAGCAAGGAGAGGAGAGAGGCTTTGAGAAGCCAGGGAGTTGCTGGCACCTCAGAGCCGCTCAACAAATCGTCAGGCAAGTGGGTTGGCAGACCGATGATTGGATCTCATCAGATGTCACCGTTGTGAACTTTGCACAGCTTCTTCGCATGGGCCAGATCCCCAGGCTGCGGGGAGAGGAGTGGATGATGATAATGTCCACTTACTTTGTAGTCATGGCATGTTACATGCCAGCATGGTCTTCGCCACGTACTACTTCCTTAAGATTCACAAAACTGTTCATGCTCATTCACACATGAGGTGCGAGAAAATATGCCCATTTGAGGGATGAGAAAACTGAGATTGCCCAAGGTCGCATGGCCACCCACGACCTGGCATCTGTGTCTTGCGCCAGGGATCTCCCGGCAGCATGAGAAGGACAGCTAAGTCAGAGGAGAGGCCCAGGCCCTGCATGGTCTCTGTTCCTCTGCTTACTTGCCTGTGTGACCTGGAAACGCCATCTTACCTGTCAGAGGTCCCCACAAAGGTGAGCTCACAAAGCGGGGAGCGCTCCTCGCCTCACCTGCAGGAAGGGCTCCGTAAAGTCAGCCCCGAGAGTTGTGCGGCCTCTTTTCATCCCTCCGGCATCCAGGTCCCTGGATTTTGAACTGAGGACAGGAACTCGGATCTTAACAGGCTGTGTTGAATGAAATGAGATAACCCAGGCAGAATGCCCAGAATAGTGCTGCCTCCTAATAGATGTTCAGTTCCTGATGACTGATGATCATTACCTGTAGCCTCCCAAACACCATGCAGACAAGAGACATCTCATCTCCGGGACCTCTGAGATAAAACCAAAGGCTGAGCTCACGTTTTCCTGGGCTCTTCTACCCCCCGCCGCTGCCGGGAGACCCCTGAGTGGAGAAAGGCCAGGGGCAATGGGAGGTAACAGAACGCTGGGGTCTCTGAGCCACCCCAGGGGCCATCCCCTGCTCCTCCTTGGGAGGTGAAGACATGGCGGGTCTGACCCCGTGGTGCCAGGTGAAAAATGAGGTTTGTGGAGCAGCGACAATATCTGTGTCTCATTTCTGCACCACGAGGTCAACTGGCCTCATAAATGGTGCCGTTGCCAGCCCGGTCTTTGTTTGGAAATTAATTAGGAGCAGCTAAGAACTGCTGCCCGTGCAGATTCTGGTCTCTGGAAGTTATAAAAAGCAGAGAGATTTTAAGCAAATGCATTTTTCACCCGATCTCACTCTGCGAAAGCGGGGACTCCAGGGGAGGGGCATCCAAAGGAACACCTGCACCCCTTCTTGTCCCACTTCTGTGCGCCCTGGGCACGCGCATCGGTAACATTTTGCCCTTAATGATGGCATTGTCCGCTACGTGTGTGCCGGGAGCAGTGCTCAATGCTTTCTAGAGATTCCTTACGTAATCTCCACAACCGTCTGGAGGGAGGCTATTATTAGAAACCGCCTTTTAAATGTGAGAAAGCCGAGGCTCCGAGGGGCAGACCCTTGGGCTAAAAAGAGTTTTGCTCAGGTTTGAGCCAGTGTCCTTGGAGTCCCGGGTCTCTGCCTTCAGCTGCCGGGCTTCAGCGGAACATCCTAACCTTGTTGTGAAGGGTCTCTGAGGTGTCCAGTTGTAACAGGTATCAAAGTGCCAGGGAAAAGCTGAGGGAGGGGTTCTGAAAAGCAGATCTTAACAAAGCGTTCTCCTGGGCGCCAGTGGGGACCAGTCATGTTGTCATGGATCCATCGTTGATACAGAAGTTAATCGCCCCTCCGAACGCGTTCCACCTCAGCAACAACAACAATAATAAGGCTGGGTAATGTTGCTACGGTGCTTTGGCAGTTTCAAGGCCACGTGACCCAGCGACTATTGCATTTTGTCTTCAAAAGCATCCCTGGGTTATTTAGGCGCTGATGTTGCAGCTATTGTTAGTATTAGCTCTGGTTGGAGCTTCGAAAGATTCATTGTGTCCAAGATCACACAGTGACTCAGTGGTCAGCCAAGCCTCCTTTTGCCAAATATCAGCATCCCCTGTGGAAAGTTGAAAGGTTGGGGATGCCCTGAGGGGTAAATGGGGAAAGAGCTCCTGGCAAAATAGCCCATAAAATCATGGCATGTAGTGTCACGAGGAACGTTTAAGATCTTAGATCATAAAGAGAGAAAAAATGAGAAAAACCAGTGACACTCATGGAATGGATCCCATTTCTTCAGACTCACACCGCAAATTAGCAAGACACTGAGGATAAAAGATGGACAAATTTGGATTAAACCCCAAATGTATTTGAGCCTTGGTTTTCTCTCCTATCAAATAGGGGAAAAACTTCTGAATAAACATCAGCATCCAGTGAGGTGACATGCATGAGATTGGTGGCACAAGGCATGTCACAGAACATGTGCCCACGCAGCGACCGTGGACCAGGTGCAGAACACAAGGGCTGGGGACCAACAAGCCTGAGCTCAGCTCAAAGCTGCATTAGCTCAAGGACCTCAGAAAAATTACTCAAATCCTCAGTTTCCTGCTGTCAATATCAGCAGGATGCTTTTACCTATGCCTTTTGTGTGCTGTGTACATTATTATTTCTTTAGAGAGAGGCGAAGGGCAGAGGACACACACACACACACACACACACACACACACACACACACAGTAGTGTGAGAGAGACACAAAAAATCATTCAAATCCTCAGCCTTCAACTGAGGTCCCTGCCCTTGACCAGAATTGAACCTGGGACCCTTCAGTCCAAGCTCCGACACTCTATCCACTGAGGCGAACCAGCGAGGGCTGCTGTGTAAATTAAAAAGGATTGGATCAAGATGAGCCCAGGGCCTTGCCCACAGTGAACCTCTGCTCTCTCTCCTGGGCCCCAGTCTGCTCCGCTCTCCCCATCTTCTGTTTTCCCTCTCAGCTCCATGCTCCTCCCGCACAGAGCGCCAGCCCCGGGCCGCTCTCCTGAAGCGGCCTGTGGAGACGCTTCCTTTGGGCACTGCAGCGAAGAAGCATTTCTGGATCCCAGCCATTTCTATAAAAATCTGCCCAACTTTGTGGCGTGTGATACACCCCCTGGAAGCACAGAGCTGGAGGGAAAGATGGCATTAAGTGTAATTAAATATGCACACCTCCCTTTGGGGAATGCCTTGGGGGGATTTGTCTTTAAAGTGCCATTCTTGTGGCAGAAACACCTGTTATGCAAATGGCGCTGCTCAGTCTCGCAACTGGGGGCCAGGATGTTTACTTAGCAGAGCTACTGTGAATCCATTACACCCCATGGGGCACGCCTTGGTCTAGCATCTTTTGCTTTTCCTCCAATGTAAGCACCTTGGATTCTTAATTTGGTTTCCCAGATGAAGCGCGGGGCTGGGAGAAGTGCTTAAGCCGGTCCCCTTGCTGGAGAGAGTACCTGATGGGAAGAGACTGTAAGGAAATAACATGTATTGGGCAATTGCCATGCACCAGGCAGCTTGCTGGATGCAAGACTGTGCGCTGCTATTCCAGCTCACCATAAAGGCGCAAGGTAGGTGTTTGTGCTGTAATTTCACAGATAATGAAGCTGAAGTTCAGAGAGGCCACGATTTAGTTGGGTATTCCACCTCTATTTGTTGAACTCCCACCCGTCGTGTGTGGAGCACTGTTAGACTCCTGGAATCACGTGATCTCCCTGTAGGTTTCCACCAACCAGAGTCCCACTTGTGATTGAGGACACAGGGGATGCATCCAAGGTCACAGTGCAGGCGCTGGCAGAGCTGAGGGTCAAGCCTAGATTTGCTGGCGTCTTGATCTCTTCAAGACAAGGAGGCTGGCTTTCATTCTCTCCCTCCACTTTCATGGTGCATCTCATAGGCACAAGGCCCTGTCTTAGACGCTGCAGGGGGTTCCGAGATGAAGGCTTCTCTGTCCTCAGGTAGGGACCCTGGAGTCAGGCATCTATAGTTAGGGAAGACACGGGAGCACTGTGTCAGAGACACCCCAACCGAAGACAGTGGGGACACAGAGGAGAAGAATCAAGGGGAGCGGCCTCCTCATCCCACGGTGTCTGGAGGTACATGGTATCCCCAGGACCTACTGCTGATCATGTCAGCCTCCACCCGCTTGTTTAAGGTGGAGTCCCCCAGGCTTCTGCGCTCAAAGGAACGTATTTTTCTCTCTGCACGCTCGACTATGAAAAGCAAATTACTGAGTTCAGCACACACAGGTAGCGGGAGACTGAAGTTCTGCCTCCTGGAGGGAGGGGTGCCAGAGAATCTGTGGGTATCGGCTAAAAACCCCACGGTAATTAATAGACATTTCAGAGTGATACTCGGAGCCTCTGCAAATAGCCTGTTTCTCAGGAAGGCTTTCCCACTGACGTTAGCATTCATCAGTGGATCTTGCCACCAGTGATTTATTACTGCAGCGGAGGAAAGGGATTTTTAAAGCCGAAAACAAAAACAAAAACCTAAGGAAAAGAAGAGATAAGCAAGGAAGGGGGGGAAAGAAGGTGTGCACTTTTTAAAGCTTTTCTAGGTGGCAGAGAGGAAGGAGAGAAGGTGTGAGGGAGGAGGGGAATGGACTGTCCCAACCTCTGCTGACCTTGTCCCATCTCAGGGCTGTCTGATTGGCATCACCCCCGGAATTGCATGATTTGGGCTGAATGCCTCACTCTGAGGCCCAGGAAGGCTCTGGAACTCTGTTAGGGAAGGTCAGTGTGGAGCAGTGCAGTCACACCTACATTGTCAATCATCCCCCCGAGTTCATACTAAAGTACTGCCAGTTGAGGAAGCCTGTAGAGCTGTGTCTCTGAACCTGATAGTTTCTAGGCTTTGTTGTGTACACATGTGTTTATGTGTGTGCGCTTCCTTTCTACCTTGCATGTATCCCGGGACTTTTAGAGAGGAGGGATTTTTCGGTAATCCTGGTGAGGTTCCCTAAGGTTTTTTTTTTTTTTCTTTTTTATAAAACTTGACTGGAAGCTCAAGGATGAGGAAGTGCAGGAATGTGTGTGGACTGACCCTTCCTTGGGGTGTCTGGTGTGGGTCACTGAGGATTAAGTATGTTAGACCAGCACAAATGGAGGAAACTGTAATGTAAAGGTGGACTTTGAGATGGTGTTTGGGGAAAAAAAAATGAGATTAACAAGGAAGCATTCCAGATGAAAATTAGCTTGTAGGACTATGAGGATATTAAGAAATTCTTCACTCATGAAAATACATGGGGAATTCCTACTGATTTTGCCTGGAATTATTCTGTGGAACCGTGGTGTAGGGGCATGGCTACTTGCATAGATAGCGTGATCAGGTGCTTGATGGTTCTCTCTGTCCTTTAACATCTTGGAACCTTGACATAAGCAATTTTAGTAGTTTTCTTGGTTAGTGGGTTGGTGGGTACGCTGGTTGGTAGCCCTTAGACCAGCGGTTCTCAACCTGTGGGTCTCGATGAGCCTAAGACCATTGGAAAACATAGATATTTACATTATGATTCATAACAGTAGCAAAATTACAGTTATCAAATAGCAATGGAAATAATTTTATGGTTGGGGGTCACCACAACATGAAGAAGTATATTAAAGGGTTGCAGCATTAGAAAGGTTGAGAACCACTGCCTTAGACTCACTCTCAATACCATTGGAACTTCGTAGCAGGGCTGCTAGTATCCAGCTCAGATCCCCTCAGAACCAGACCTTTCCGTGCCTCTGGTTAGAGGCTCTCTGCAGCCCCATGTCCTCCGCCCATGCGCGAGGCAGCCTAGGGTACCGGGTCTCTGGCCTTGCAAAGAGAGGGTTCAGTAATATGCACACTTGCTGCTGCAACTCAGCGGCGTAACCCTCCTGTTGCTCTTGTAGTATCTGCTGCGTAAGCTGTCCTGTACCCCTGTCCTTCCCTGCCCCACTCTCCCACCAGTGTTTCCCAGAACCACTTTTCAAATGACCGCAGACTCTCAACCCCTTGTTTTCTGAGTTTCACCTGGAGAAAGGCAGAGGCTAACGGGCTTCTCTTATGGCCTCTTTGACCAGGAAGTTCGGGGCTAGAAGAGAAAACCAAAAGGACCTCCACTTCTCTTTGGGTCTGAAACAGAGTTGCTGTGGGAAACAGCGTGAGACACTGTCCGGCTCTGAGGCTGTGCCCCTCACTTCTCAGGGGAGAGGTTGACTCCTCAGTTGCCAAAACCCTTTCATCCTGAGGTTTCCACTTTCAAACACCTTCATTTCTCCATTTTTTAAAATATATTTTATTGATTTTTTACAGAGAGGAAGGGAGAGGGATACAAAGTCAGAAACATCAATGAGAGAGAGACATCGATCAGCCACCTCTCACATGCCCCCTACTAGGAATGTGCCCGCAACCAATGTACATGCCCTTGACTGGAATCAAACTCGGGACCCTTCAGTCCGCGGGCCGATGCTCTATCTACTGAGCCAAACCAGTTTCGGCCATTTCTCCATTTTAAGTGTGGTTTACAGGACCTCATGTCATTTGTTTTAAGGATATTTTTTTATGTTTTCTACTTACCAAGTCCTGTTTCCAAAACAAACTCTTACATTGAGCAATTTCGGGGTTAGCACTTTTGAGGTTAGGGAAGTGTGGATGCCCTGTTTTCCTAGGAGTCAGACGCACATGTAAACACCGGATATGAGGGAGGCTAGTGATATTTCCTCTTCGCAGCCTCATCTTCCACCCCCTCTCTCAGCACCACCTTTTCCATTTGCACCCACGGAAGAGGAGGGCCCTGAGCTGAAAGCTCTGACCTAGTTTCTCCTGATTGAATGTAATAATAGGTGCTGCTTCCTGAAAGCTTAGTACACTCCAGGCACCATGCCAGACACTTTCCATACATTGTCTTGTTTATGTCTACAGCAGTCCTATGAGGGAAGTCCTATTATTGTTTTATCGCAGGAAGCGAAGATTGGGGGAGATTATGCAATTGTCCAAGGTCAGGCAGCTGTTCGGGGTGAAGCCAGGGTTGGAATCCAGGCTTGTCTGAATCGAAATCCTGTATTTTACTCATTCCCTGCCTCTCTACATCAGGAAATCCAGTCGGTATTACTCCGAAGACGTCTATATTCTTCGGAATATTATTCATAAGAACTGGCAGAGAAATCACTCAGCAGCTCCTGGGGAAAACACTCGGGTTTTATTGGACAGTAAACGGAATGCAATAACAGTGTTCAACAACAACAACAAAACGCATTTTCTTTTCAATTTCAACTTCATCTGTATAAGTGTCTCACTTAGAACAGGGGATGTTCCGATCTAGTTTGTCGTTTGGGGGGGACTATTGAGCTCAGATGTGGCATTATCTTAAAAAAAACATATGAGAATTGAATGTGTCCAGATAAGACTAACCACAGGGTAGCGAAGGCGTTCAAAACCACATGACCACAATTCTCAAACTCTGCGAGGATGAGTGTGAAGAAGAGGAGACCTAAGGATGGTGGTGAGGGTGACTACTTCACATCCTAAACATGGCTGGGAAGGGGAGCTGGAAGTTGAATGTGTCCTGTGTGGCCTTAGGACATGGGAGGCAGTGGGGATGAGCTACATGACAGCCGATTCCACTTGTATTTTAAAAAGCTACAGTAACATATGCATCCGGAATTGGAATAGGATATTTCAAGAGGAGGTGTCTAGGTGTCTTCTATCCCATCATGCCTTTGCTAGTGAGGATGTTTTTGGAAGTGACATTAAATCCAATTCAAACTTGGCTAACGGTCAGTCAGATAAGGTCTTTAATTCCTGAAGGAAGTGAAGGATCTAAGCCTACCTTTAGGGCAGGGGTGGGGTGATCACAACGCCCAGAGGAAGTCATCGAGATGTGTCTATTCCTGGTAAGTCCTGATAAGATTAATCGATACTTGAGCATCGCCAGGAAGAAAAGACAGTGATTCTAATTTTTAACCAAACTGTGCGAGCAAAACATCATTTGCTCATGTGTCCATCCCTATGTTAGTTTTCCCATTGATGTTGCAGCAAATTACCACAAGTAGGAACAGGCCTGTGTTGTTTGAAGCCACTAACCTGGTGGCTTCAAACAATACAAGCCTGTTGTCTGGCAGTGCTGTTTGTGGATTTGAAACCGTTCTCTCTGGAGGACACTCGCCATGCTGCTGGCAGGTGAGTGAGCGGGCGGGGAATCCATTTCCTCGCCCTTTCCAGAGTGCAGGGGCTGTCCACCCTCCTTGACTTGAGGCCTTTTCTTCCATTTCCAAGGCCAACAGAAGCGAGTCAAATTCTTCTCACACAATCACTCCTACCTCTTCTCTGTCCTTGTGATTATATCGGGCCCATCTATATAATCAGTGACAATCTATCAGAAAGGCAGCTGATCAGAAGCCTTAATTCCACCTGCAGCCTTAACTCTCCTTTGCCATGAGACCTGACAGATTCACAGGCTCCAGAGACAAAGATATAAACATCTTTGGGCATTCTTCTGCCTACTGTTAACTCTAAGCAAGTCCCTGTGATGTTCCAGCTGGTTAGCTCCGGGTCAGGTGGCCACCCTGGACTTGGACTCAGGAAAGCCCGAGCCAGACGATGGGACTGAGAGTGTGGGAGGGAGTGTCCCTTCATCTCTCAAAGGAAAATCAGGTCCCTGTTGCAAAAGAAGAGGGAAGAGACGCTATGGATGTTAAAAAAAAATTCAACCACATCATGGAGGGAGATATTGAGTATTAGGTAGGAGATGGAATTAGTGACTGTAAATATATACATATAAACATATATACATATGTGTATTCTGTTTTTAAAGACCATATTATATGGCTATGCCTGTCTGCAGAGAAAGCAAATAGCTGATCCTGTCTAATGATATAATTTGTATTCTCTGTTCCTAGATAAGACCCTGGTTACCTCTTTGCCCAAATTTGCCATCTTTTTTATTTTGTTCCCTGGCACCTAGATGCTGGAATCAACTAAAGAGAGGCATGGGAGGTATTTTAGGAGGAAGGATTTGGTATTCGTTTATTTTTTCAGACTTTAGAGTCCAAATTGTTCAAGCATGAGGCTTGGCTACCAGGATAATGCTAATCCAAAACAACAACAACAAAAAAAACTGTTGATGTAAATTTTTTACGAAATAAAGAAAGAATACTATCTTCCTTACCTGAGACAGATATTTTGAAGAACGCATCTTAAAAGAGTCCATGAAAGCCTTCAGCAACCTAATTCTAAAGGGACCAAATTCTCTCGAGGAAAAACAATAATAAAAACCTCTCTTTCCAAACTTGGCTTTAAGAAAGTAAAAAAGTGTGGGGCTTCCCATAACCAAACATTTTCCCCTCCTTGCCTGCTGCTAGCTGAAATTGGATGGGATCATGAAATCCTAACCAATTTTACTCCACCACAGGTGCCTGGAGTGATATACATTTCCAGTCAAATGCACACTTCAGGGCTGCAGATGGTGGAGGAGATAGAAAGCAGAGGTAAGAGTGAGGAGAGAGTCAGGGGAGACATTTTAGGGAAAGGGATGTGGTATTGAATTTTTTTTGTCTGCCTTTAGAGTCCACGGTGTTGTTCAAGCAGGAGGCCAGGCTGAGCACTTACTAAGGAGACCTTTGCCAATAAGAAAACTCCTGAATGATTCAGGCGTAGCTATGAAAGTGGAATCAGGCCCTGTGCCTTGAGGCTCCGTGGGTTCTTTGTAATTCCTGGACACATCTGCTGCCTGGGTGTCCCACCACCATCCCTCTTCCATAATGAAAGCCTGAAGCATAGCTACTATGTGGAGCGCTGTCCCAGGTGCTGAACATGCACTTGGTCAAACAAACTATTTCTGGCCTGATTTCTAGGGAGGAACACAGCTTTGCTTTGTCCTGGTTCCTGTTTGTGACCAAAGGCCCATCTCTATAATTCCGCCTCCGTAACTGTGTGGAACATGTGACAGTTTATCACTAGAATGTAAGCTTCATGAAAGCAGGGACTTGATTATGTCCACTGCTCTGTGTACAGGGCTGAGAATGATAGATCCTTTCTATTAGTCACTTGCTAAATGTGGGTCAGATGGAACTTACTAATCACATTGTCCTCACTTTCTCACTCATTCACTGGACTAATAAGTACCTGAGCATGTATATACATGCCTACATACAAACATCCCCATATACATACGTACTCACATATAAACGGACATATACAAAGAATCAAAAGAGCTACAGGGTCTTTCTGTAGCACACTTTGTAAAGTGTGGAATACTTTCAAACTCAGGCTTCTGAGTCAGTTAGGCTATATCTTCTTAGTCTCTGTATCTGTGTCTAGCTCCATGTCATGGTGGATGCCCAGTATTTCTTGTTGAACTGAACTAGCTTCATTTCTCGGACTAACACCCTAAAGTTCAGAGAGAAATGTGTGGCCCAAGGTCTAACAGCAGAGGAGGAGAACTATGACATTTCCTCTACCTCCCTGTATGCCATGTCTCTCTTCAGACCTCTCCGTTGCCCCCCTTTGGTGACTATATTTAAAGACACCTCCAAAATCACAACTCCTGACCTCGTGATTCTTCTCCATAAGACTGATGTTGTGTTGACCCTGGGTTGGTTGTGGATCTCTATTATATAGATGGATTCTGACAGGTTTGGGTGGAATTTATTTATATATTAAAAGAATATGAACTACATTACCAAGAAGTGAGATTTGGAACTGAAACCATATTGCTTCCATGCGGGGATTATTTTCCCAGCCTTACAAAGGATTCGGCATTCTGGAGAAAGGGGCTGTGCGTAGATGATTAAAGAGTCCGGAGATGAAAGATAATTTTGAAAGGCGTTGGGGGTCAGAGGATCTTCAGCTGAAGGAGCTAAAGACTCTTTCCTTGTGCTTTTATTATAACACGATTTGTCACAAGGCAAGGTGGAAATATACAGTTCAAAGGGTAAGGTATCAAAGGATATTTGTCAGTTTGGGGAATAGCCTACAGCTGTTCAGGTCTCTGGCCAACAGGAGGCAATAAAATGCCCTGAGGTGTTAGGCAGGAAACGATTATCCTATTCAGGTTTGGGGGAAGTGCCAGTTAGCCATTTCCAACAGGTAAACTACATGTGTGGCTCACCCTTGTTGAGGCCCCCCCCCCCTCCAAGCTTCACCAACCTTTTGGTGAAACTCTTGTGATTATTACATGCTGGAATTGGTTCCTGGCACTTCCAATCTTCTCTCAATCTTGGTGCTTGATTACTAGGAGTAGAGTGGAATGAGGAGATGAGTTTTGAATAGCAGGAATTCTCAATTCAGGTAATTCATACTAACCCTCTCACCTTATTTTCACACAGTGACTTGCTCAAAGGAGCTCAAAGCCCAATGTATTTAACAGTTAGTAGGAGTAGGATCCCTGCCATGTTGTTTTGTGTGTGTTTCTTTTTTTCTTTGGAGAGAGAGAGAGAGAGAAAGAGAGAGAGAAAGTTAGAGAGAGGAAGAGAAGAGAGGAGACACATTGATTGATTATTCCACTTATTTATGCATTCATTGATTGATTCTTGTATGTTCTCTGGACAGGGACTGAACCCACAATGTTGGCATATCGAGACCACACTCTAACCAACTGAGCTACCCAGCCAGGGCCAGAATCCCTGCCATCTTACCACCCTGCATTAAGGAAAGCTGTTGAAGGAATAGATGGCATTAAAATTGTACTGGGGGAAGGAGGCTCAGGATTAAAGTTAGACTGTGCCTAATCCACTTCCTCCAAGGACACAAGAACTCCAAGATCATCTCTAGGAGAAAAAGGAACATGAGAGGGGCTCGTAGGAGAAGAAAAGAAGGAAGACAGGAAGGAAGGGAAGGGCAGGACATAGAAGAGGATATGAGATAGAGAGATAGACAGCTTTTATTAAGCACCCACTCTGCACCTCAACTTACAAAACTCACTTTCACATTAATTGTTTCAATAATGTGTATCTGACATATACTGAAAGCAGGGATGAGTGAGTGCTTTAAATCTTCCCAACCCTTTAGCATTCAGTATACACCTTTTACATCTCAAGACACTGAGCTGCAGAGAAGGGAAGCATGGGCAGCTAAGGAAAGGGTTTTATAGGATTGGAGCTTACCTGGATAATGTCACCCAAAAAGGGTTCTGAGAGGCACCGAAAAGCTGAGAAGGTGTCTTTTGTGAGCAGTCACACTAAAACACTACGATCTTGGGCAAGACAATTGTGCCTGGAGAACCTTCTGGATCATTTCCTCATTTCAATTTACTTTCTCATCCCCTCCCTACCTAAAACACCTCACTCCTTGAGGGAAGGATTAACCCAAAATAGTGTACAGATCTGAGCATTTTCCCCAACAACAGCTGCCTGCGGGTGATGGAGATGCCATGAGGGAGGGAAGCCTGGCCACCAGTCTCTGCACCTCCAAGCCCACAAGAGAACCTCTGAATTGTCAGAGTGCCAGTCACCTTGGTCACCTGTGTAAAAGTTAAAGTTTTATTATTTTTCTCATTTTCGGAGAAAACAGAATTCAAATCGTGAAATGCCCTCTTCAAAGTCACCCATTCATTCAGTAGACATCTACCAAGTGTCTCTTTGGGGCAAAAAAATGACACAGACAATCCCTGCCCCTCAGGGATCTGTTAGGTCGCTTGGTGTGTGCCTTTCTCTGTGGCCAGTGTCCTCTGGGTTAAAGGATGGTAGATACAGGTGAGGTGGAGAACAGAGGAGAGAGCAAATAAAGACATTTTGGGCAGAGGGCACAGCACAAGCAAACACCAGCAGCTTCAAGATGCCAGGGCACAGCGCTTCTTTGGGAAGGGAAATAAAGCGTTCATGGTGCCTGAGGCACGGGTTGCTTGGGAGAAGCATAGTGGGTGGCGAGGCCAGAGAAGTCTAATGGTACAGACTTGGATGCTCTCCCGCCGGCTACAGCGAAACAGCAGGTCTTCACAATCAGGCTGAGAATGGGCTGTAGAAACAAGAGTGCCAAGTGGTAGAGCAGGCGTGCATGGTCCTCTGTGTGCTTCTGCCACCTCCCCTGCTGCAAGCCACCGTGCAGACGATGGCCAGGCAGGTGTTTCCAAATGAACGGGGGAAAGGGAGCAAATGAGCGACTCGGTTTGAGGTCGAGCTGCACGGTCACGATTTGCAACATTAAATTGAAATTGGGTCTGATTGGCTGGAAAGCACTTGGCCCACATTAGTGCCCGAGGAGACTCTCCGGGTCTGATTAGGCTGCAGATTTTGCCGGGCTCTCGCCTAGTGATCCATCATTATTCATGTCAGCAACAGGCCTGTCAGCCTCCCTCCACCGCCAAAATTAATGAATTGAACTTCACGACCCACACGTTTGATGGGATGAGGCTCTCTAAGCCAGCACAAGGCCGTTGGGGATGGGCCGTAATTGTTCCTTCTTCCCTCTCCCGGCGAGGCTAAGCCACCCCCCTGTCCCCTTTTACCTTCCTCAGCTGCTGTACGGGCGTGATGAGAAGTGACAAGGGGACCCAGAAATAAAACGACAGGGAATACCTGAAGCCTGAAAACTGAACGGGGTCCTTGGAGATGTAGTTCAACTGCTGTCCCCGCTGCATCGCTGGGGGGAAATGAGGCTGGCCCTGTGACCCTCAATAGGAACACAGGACAGGGACTGCAGCATGTCACTCCCGTTCTCTAATTTCCTGTGTTCTTTTCTACTTTGCGCCTTCCCCAAGGCCGCTACTTTGTTCCTCGTTTTTTTTTTTTTTTTCTATTTTGTGAGAACGAAGAGAACCGTGTTACATTTCCCACTTAGCCAGGGGAACCGAAATTCAGCATCTCTATTTTCCCTCCGTGCCCTCTGACTCTGACATCCGAGCCCAAATTTCCTGTGATGGCTGCTGTCAGAGGGAGAAAAAGACCGTAAATTGTGTTTCTGGCCTAGACAGAAATGGAGAGGTCACCTTCCATTCGGCCTGCAGCTTTCCTGTCCAGGGATCTTCCCGCGTTGGTTGGCTTGGTTCTGGTGCGGGGACCTCACTACTTCTCAAGGTGACCTTTCTGTTTTTGTACCGTTTGGCTCATGTAGAAAGACCTCTTCATGTTGACCTGAAATGTGTGTTCCTATGATTTCCTCTCGTTGGTCGTAGTTGTGCGAGCTCCAGCAGTGAAGCTTGATTCTATTTTTTCTTCCACGTGTGAGTCCTTGGGGTCCTTTGAACTGGTTCTCATGCTTTCATGCCCTGAAAGTCAATGAATCTTTGCCAGACTCCTGTGTTTGATCCATTAGTAAGATATTACATCCATTTAATGATTCAGGAACAGTATTTTTTCTGCAACAAAATAGCATGGGATGGACTAGAATGGAATGGAGAAAATCAGGATGGATTGCAGAAAGTAAGGGCAAGACTTGTTTCTGAAATGCTGATTGTGTGTGTGTGTGTGTGTGTGTGTGTGTGTGTACCTGTGTGGCCCGGGTCCCACTGAAAAGTGTTTTTCCCATGTGGTGGTTGTTGTGAATAATGCTGCAATGAACATGAGAGGGCACATATCTCTTTGAGAATGATTTTATTTCTTTCAAATATATACTCTGAAGTGGGATTGCTGGATTTCATGGCAGTTCTATTTGTATTTTTCATACTGTTTTTCATAATGGCTGTACCAATTTACATTCCCACCAAGAATGTACCAGGTTTCTTAAATTTACACAATGTTATTTGGTGATTGTATCAAGAAAGCTGGAAAAATGTTTTCATGCGCCGTGCTATAAAAATATTTCAAGGAATATTGTTCGCCGTATTCACTTTTTTATGCTAAATTCTTTTTTAAGCCAGGCTTATGTTTCCAGGTTTGTAACCGAACACCTTCCCCAATTACTTACTTCTCTGAACCTTGGTCTTTTCCATTTCATAAAAATAGAGAAAGTGGCCTTCACAGCATTTTTTTGAGGATCAAATATGGTGTTGAATGTGAATCTAATTTAGAGTGTGGAAAAGACTGAGTTATAAAAGTTGTGGTGGGTTGCTAGTAGCCATGAAGAAATAATAGTAATAACTCCTCTTTCCTCTTCTCTCCCCCTCCTCCTTTTATGATTTTTATTTTTTTTATTTTGATTTAAATAAAGGGGCATCATAATTAATTATTGAACTTTAGCTTTTTGGACACGCAGACCTAAGTTCAAATTCACCTCTTCTATGCATGACCTCGACAAGTATTTTAACCTCTCTAAGCTTCAATTGCTTCAGCTTTCAGATGGAAACCCCAGCACCTGGCCAAGGACAAGGCTTCATGACCGAATGCATTATCGATGTGCATGACACATAGTAGAACTCCATAAATAACAGGTCTTTTAATCCTATCCTACCCACTGCCAGCTTCCCACTCTCAGACTGGCTCATCTTTGCATAGGTTGAAGTCAGTCTCTTTACTAAGGATTGGCTGAATCCAGACCCAGGAAAGGGAGGTGTGTCTGATTCTCTCTCCAAGAGGGTTCCTTGATGGCAAATATCTCTCTAATACTCTCCTGGAAGGAGTGGCGTTTCTGAGGCTGGTGCCGCAGCAGATGCCTCAGGATTCCAGGAGCCGACATTTGTGCTGCCTCGTCCTCATACAGCTTTTGCATGAGGAGATGAGAATATGTTCCCTGGGAAGGGGAAGCACGGGGCTGTAACAAAATCCCTGGCAGAGGCTACACCAAGCCCGGAGTCATGACAGCGAGGCTCCATTCCTGTATCATCATTTGGAGAAAATGCTTATCTCCCCCCGCCAACCTCACAGGCTGGGTGTGAGCATCAAATACATTTAAGAATTGGGCACTGGGCCGAGACCGGTTTGGCTCAGTGAATAGAGCGTCGGCCTGTGGACTGAAAGGTCCCGGGTTCGATTCCAGTCGGGGGCATGTACCTTGCTTGCGGGCACATCTCCAGTGTGGGGCGTGCAGGAGGCGGCCGATCGATGTCTCTCTCTCATCGATGTTTCTGACTTTCTATCCCTCTTCCTTTCTCTCTGTAGAAAATCAAAAATATATATTTTTAAAAAAAGAATTGGACACTGGTTGCAGCGTTATTTACAATAGCTAAGCTATGGGAGCAACCCAAGTGCCCATCAGTAGACAAATGGATAAAAAGGCTGTATATATACACCACATATACCTATGTTATTCAGCCATAAAAAAAAATGAGGTCTTATAATTTACAACAACATGGACCCGGAGGGTATTATGCTCAGTGAAATAAATCATACAAAGACCATATGATTTTACTTACATGTGGAATATGAAGAGCAAAATAAACAAGATAAAAACAAAACCCATCAGATTTATAGATACAGAGAACAGACTGACAGCTGCCCGAGGTTAGAGGGATTGGGGGAGCTGGGTGAAAAAGATGAATGGGATTAAGTGCTACAAATTGGTAGTCACAAATAGTCCTGGGGATGTGAGGTACAGCTTCAGAAATATGGCCAGTAATCTCTCTGTATAAAAGGCTAATGTGCAAAGTGTCCCCTCGGGCATTCGACCAGGAGACCAAGAGTTTGATCGCTCACTGTGATGTGCACTGACCACCAGGGGGTTGTGCGGGATGAAAGAAGGCCCTGGCTGCGATGGAAACCCTGGAAGGGAGGCCCCGGCTGGTTACCAAAAGGCTCTGATTGGCCCTGATCGCCGGCCAGGTCTAGGCACTCTACCCATGCATGAATTTCATGCACCGGGCTTCTAGTATTGTAATAACTATGTATGGTGCAAGGTGGGTACTTAAAACTTCAGGGGGAATACTTTGTAAAGTAGCTGATGGTCTAAGCACTATGCTGTATACCTGAAAGCAATATAAAGTAATATTGAATGTGGAATAAAAATTTAAAAACGAACATTAGAGTTTATACAAATTAAACTAAGCATCCTAATAAATACCCCACATAAGCACATCTAGGGACATGTAAGCCACGTGTGTCCTCATTAGTATTCAGTAGCTAAGTCACAGGCAGGTTTTAAGGCTGCTAGTGATTCTTCCGTCCTCCAACTGGTCAATTACATGATTTTTTACGTTATATTCTTTAGCCCATACTTGTTTTATAGAATATGTGGACTTTTATCACAGAGACCAGGTCTCAATTAATTTTTACCCAGTAAAATAAAACCACAATAGAGAAAATGTCACTCTTTATGTTAAAGAAAAACATGACAAAATGTTTAGAAAAAGAAACAAAGGGTGAGGCCACAGTTTGTTAGTAACCCGCACGAGAGGATTTCATTTTCTTGGCATCATTTTAATTCAGGCGAAACATGTTTGTTTGTTGGTTTGTTTTTCTTAGGAAAGATGGCCATCTCCAGATGTGAGCTTATAAACAAGTTTCTACAAATGGTTTTCCATTTGTGACCTTGAGCGAGCCCTCTCACCCCTGTTGTTCTGTTTCTCCTCTCTGTGAGAGTTCTGTCTTCCTACCTTTGCTTATGAAACCACTCATGCTCCAACCCCTGCTTATTTCTGACCCACCCTCACCCCTGACCACTCCCTGCCTGGTCCAGCTACATGCAACCACTGTAGCCTCTTTCTACCTGCTCTTCTGTCCATTCAGATGGTCCCCAGCCTCACTCCAGCCTCTCTCCACCCCACTCGCTTCACTGGATCCCTCCTCAACTTCAGATCTTAGCTTAGTCATCGCTTCCTTCTAGAAGTCTTTGGCGACAGAGCCCAAGGCCGCTCTGGTTCCTCCCTTCCCAGCACTGCCCACAGGATGAGTAGCATCAGTGCATCTCATGAGATTGTGAGCTTCCTGAGACTATCAGAGCCAGTGTGTGTCACGTAGTAGGTGCTCCCTGAGTGTTTGTCACCTACTGTGTGCCAACCACCAGCTCTGACAGCCACCCAAAGTTCACTGTCTCATGGTTTTAATAGAGGTCAAGATCAAATGAGGATTAGAAAGGTCTTTTTCAAAAAGCATGCAGTAGTAACATTGATAGATATATGGAGATACTTGTTCAGAAGTAACTGAAATAGATGGGAAGGGCCTGCCCAAGGGAAAAAAAGATGAAACATTTACCAGGTAAACTCATCCCTTACATGTATGAATAAGTTTACAGGTTATCGATCCTTCTGCCTTTACTGTCTCACTTGATCTTCACAGCAAATGTGAGATGGCTGGTGGAGGGAGGTAGAGCGTGGTCAGGGAGACTCAAAGGGCAAAGAAACATGCTTCAAACTAGATCAGTGAGGTTGAAAAGAATGGGACCAGCACTCAAACCCAGCGTCTGACACCGCAGGTTTTACAAGCTCCTTTGTCTGAAGCACTAAAGACCTTAGGTATGAGTGTGTATGCGCGTGTGTGTGTGCGTATATGTGTGTGTGTGTCTGTGTGTAAGGTGAGAGGGGCATTTCAGGGAAGCCATCTGATGCCACTTGGGCATGGAAGTCCCTGCCAGGGCAGCAGACCATGGAAAAGCCAGGGGAGGCTGATACATCTACATCCACAGAGCAGAGTTGGCACCGAGTGTGGGCGGTGAATTCATTTTCTCCAGAGAAAGGAAGAGGAACTGAGTGGGCAGCGGCATTCTCCGGAGAGGATGTGACCTTGAGGGCCCTTGAGGCTGATGTCTCAACAGGTTGGGACCAGGACAGTCAGTGGGACAGCGATGGCGTTCTGTAAGCCCAGGGACCTGGATGCTGCTTCTAACTCTGTTACCATCTAACCTGCATCTTGAGCAAATGCCTTCTTCAATCTGGGTTAAAAACGGAAAAGATTAGGCCAGTGGTTTTCAAATCTCATTTCTTGGGACTTTAGGGATTTGTGACTGTGCTTCTGGGCCAGGAGAGGCGCCAGGAAAGGAACATGTACCTCACTCTTATAGAAACTTTTCTTTCATAGGTTTTCTCATATTGGATTTTGAGTATAAAATTTCATTTGAACAACGGTTTCTGCTAACAAAATAAAGTTAGGAAACCTCGGGCCAGAATGATCTTAAGTGGCTCTCCAGTTTGGACAGCTTGTGAAGGGAGGCGTGGAGTGAGAGTAGAGCTTTGAATTCCAAGTTTTCACCCTGGGAAGGAGAGGAGTGATGCAGGCAGTGGGTGGCCTCCTGGGAAGGCCCGGTGATAAGGAGGCGGGTCATTAATCTTTGCTCTACTGCCGTTATCTTTACAAGCTCCTCATTAGACATTCTCTCCTCGCGTTTTCAATGAACATTCCTTCCTGATCCCCTCTGATCTGGCTCCCCCATTCTCTTTCTATTCTTCTCTCCAACATTCTCAATGGTCTCCCTGGTCATTGCTTTGCCTCCTTGCCTGCTTCCTGGCGATTCTCCTGTTCAGAATCCCTCACAAGGGAGAACCCACGTACCTTCTCTTACTCCAGAAGTTGCTTCAGGGTGGTTGCTGTCCACCATCCCTCTATTCCAGCTGCTCTGGGCTCCTCGGAGACACCCTGCCACGTGCTCATCTCACTCTGAAACCACCAGACTGGAAGGAATTTGAGGGAAGAGCAAGTTCAATTCACCTCCATCTCCTGGTGTCCAGCCCAGCACCTTGCACACACTAGCTGCTTAGTGAACGTTGAGTGAATTTAATGGAGAAAGTCATTAGGCGCCCCATTCTCCAGCCCCACCGTCCTCTTCCCCGGGGATTTGGAGATTGGGAACGTGAGTTCTAGTGTCTGCTGTCTGTTTGGGAAAGACGCCAGCAGAAAGGTTTTGAAGTGACATCCAGAGCGTTTGACAGGTCACAAGCCATTTTACACATGTTAACTCTAACTTCACAACAGCCTCTGAGCTCCATGGGGAAGACGGTCATTCCATTTCACAGAGGAGGACGCAGAGACTCGAAGGGGCTGTGGGACTCTCCTGGGGTCACTGAACCCTTAGGACCCTTTCCCAGCTCTGTCGACATGAATTCTCAGTGTTCCAACACTTCCTTCCCTACATACATCCCAGCTCTTTCATTGTGAACTGTAAGTATTTTCAGACACGGTCCTACATATTTCCCAGCTCTTGCAACGTGAATACTAAGTCTTTTCAATGCTATCCTACCCATTGGATTTCCGCCCCACCTGATTTGTGCTGCTCTGGACCTTGGATTCTCCCCTAACGAAGACACTGTGTCTTAATTACAATGAAAGAGGGAAGAAGAGAAAGCCACGGTAATTATTGCTGACACATCGAGCAAGTGTGAAGCTCTTTGAAGAATTGAAATGTTTTCTTCTATAACTTCAAAAGGACTTTTCCATTACACCTACTTCCTCACATTCGGATATCAGTTCTGACGCCTGAAATGTGATTTTTTCCAAACCCCACTCTCATTTGATTCAGGGGAAGGGTAGGCCCATGTTTATCATGCCTCCTCTGTGCCAAGCACCGTGCCATGCACCAAAGATATAACTGTGGACAGTCAGACGTGGCCTCGCCATGCCGAGCTAGAAGTGAGTGGACTGGTCAATGCAGCAGCATCATAGGGTGCAAGGATGATCGTTATGCTGGTTGTATCAGGATGCCAGAAACACAGGATGCTGTGTAGCACAGAGAGCCCAAGACTCGGCATGGCTGGGCAAGGTTCTCCAAAGGAAGACAGAGATCTACAGGATAGGAAGAGGTGAACAAGGGGGGAAAGAATATAAGAATATACTAGGCACAGGGTTTACGTGCAAATGCCAGGAGGCAGACATAAACGAAGCTCAAGGTTGACAAAGTCCTGTTCACCAGAGCAGCCAAGATGCGATCATGACCTGAATGTCCACGGGCAAATGGATGGACACACACTTAAGAAGTCCTGCTACCTGCACCGTCATGTATGTACCTTGAGGACCACATGATCAGTGAATAGGGCGGACAGATACTGCCTGATTCCACTTATATGCAGTATCTATGCTAGTCAAGCCTGTGGAAGCAGAGAGTAGAATGGCGGTTGCCAGGAGTGGGGTGGGGGAAATGGGAAATCACTCTTCAGCTGGTGTACATTTCCCGTTGTGCAAGGAGAATGGGTCTTGGGAATCCACTGTACAGCGTAGTCCTGTAGGGAAAAACACTGTGTTGCATTTAACATTTGTTACCCTGTTTCCCCGAAAATAAGACAGTGCCTTATATTAATTTTTGCTCCCAAAGATGCTCTAGGTCTTATTTTCAGGGGATGTCTTATTTTTCCATGAAGAAGAATACTGTACACATTGTTGAACAACAACAAAAAAAAAACACACACAAAAAAAAACAAATAAAAAAAAGGAAATTTATTGCCTGTATATGGTAAGGTAATAGTTGTCATCACAAACCAGCTCACTGATTGGCCGCAGCGCAGTGGAAATGTTCAGGCAGTGCGAGGTCTCTTTAAATCAGGAGACGCCTTACTGTAGCTTCGGGGGCCTTATATTCTGGGGAGGCCTTATGTTCGGGGGAGGCCTTATTATCGGGGATATCTTATTTTCGGGGGGATGCCTTATAGTGAGAGGCAAAACTGGAAGTAGGTCTTATTTTCAAAGGATGGCTTACTTTCAGGGAAACAGGGTAGGAGGGCAGATCTTGTGTTACGTTTCTTACCTCCTCAGTTGAAAAACTAATGATTGGGAGTAAATAAAGGAGTGGCGTGAAAGCCATGGAAGGGAAGGGACTGGCTTGAGTCACCCCGTGCGTTCGGGGTGGATCTGAAACCACAGCAGACCTCCGCCTCCCACCTGTGCCCACCCCGTTGGCAGCACTGCAGGCTTCCTTCCACCTTACAGGAAGCAGGAGGGCATATGGGTGAGGAAGAGATCACCAACCCAGCTGGCTCCAGCTGCCCAGACCCCTGAGCCGCACCCCACCCTCCCCCTGCCAGCTGGGCCTCCCGCCACTTGAAGATGAACGAGTCTGCGATGGTGTGACAGAAGAGACGGGCGGTGGCCCTCAGCGAGCAGGTTGATTAGCTGCTCTATACGCATTCACCCAATATTCTGACTAATCAGCCTTCAGATGGGGCCAGGATTAATTGGCTCCAATCCTCGCACTGGGCACAGCTAATTGAAATGGATGCCTTCGCCTCTCCGAACGGACAGTTTAGCCGTTGCTGTTACACAGAGAGCGCCCGGGCCCCTGGGTTTTGCTGTCAGGGCCGTTCTGGTGGAGGCCACGGGAGGAGGCATGGAGCCCTTTTCTCACCTGCGTGGGGGGCTGTAGCCACCCTCTGGTGTCCTGGTTATCCGTGTGCGGCATGTCCCTCTCCCCTACAGGAGTGTGAGCCACTTGAGGGCAGATCCGCATCAATTAGCATTGGGTCTTACACCATGTAGCAAGAAGGCCAAAATAATTGTGCCTCAAACGTGATGAAATTTATTTTTGTTTAAAAAAAAAAAACACACACCAAAAAAAACCCACAAGTCTGATGATAGGATAGCTAAGGCTGGTGTCTTTAAGGACTTAGCAACCCTTCCTCCCTTCTATTCCACCTCTCTTCCCGCCTCCTTCCCTTGCTTTCTTCATTTCTTTCTGCACCCCTCCTTCCATCCATCCTTCCTGCCTTTTCTTTTTTTCCCTGATATCCTAAGGTGACATCCACCCTCAAGGTCCCAGAGGACTTATAGGGAATTCGCCATCATATCTGAGTCCCAGGCCGCAGGGAGGGAGAAAAAAGAAAGGGAAAAGGAGACACACCTTTAAGGATCCTTTTGAGAAACCACAACAGTTAACATTTCCTTGACCAGTCCTTAGTCATCTGGCTCAGATGCAGTTGTTAATGCTGTCACCCATCTAAATAGAATCGGTGTCTGCTAGCAAGGAAAAAAATGAGCATGTATATTGAGCAGACACCTAGAGGCCTTTGGCCACCGGTCCGGGTCTGATTCAGCTTCCCTGCGCCTCCCAAAGCTTTCGTCACCTATGCTGGGCAGGGTTAGAGTTTAGGTTTAAGAGTTTAGGTCAGCTGAGACCGGTTTGGCTCAGTGGATAGAGCGTCGGCCTGCGGATTGAAAGGTCCCAGCTTCGATTCCAGTAGGGGGCATGTACCTTGCTTGCGGGCACATCTCCGGTGTGGGGCGTGCAGGGGGCAGCTGATCGATGTCTCTCTCTCTTCGATGTTTCTGACTTTCTATCCCTCTCCCTTCCTCTCTGTGAAAAATCAATAAAATATATTTAAAAAAGAATTTAGGTCAGGGAAGCCTTGGTATAAATGCTGGCACTGCTACTTACTAGCTGTGTAGCTTGGGCAAGCTTTGTCTAATTTTGTGAGCCCATTGTCTTGTCACACTGACTTTATCGGGTAGTGATGAGGATTGAACGAGTGAATTCTATGAAAGTGCTTCTTAGCAGGGCTCTGGCCCGGAATGAGACATCCATAATTTGTATTGATAACTTCCGAGATGATTGATGATTGTCACTATCTTGAAGGGACTTGGAGGTGGGGACTGTATCTCCTTTCAAGGAATTCTGGGTTTGGCGTGAGACGACCTCTGCCTGAGACCCAGGTCGTGGCTGTGGAGCCTCCAGCAAGTCACATGGCCGGTCTGAGACTCAATCTCACTTCTGGAAAATACGGATAATCAGATCTACACTCGGGTATGAGAAGCGAAGTCTTACTTTCCGACAGAACACTATACTGTTATTAAGGTGGTGTTTTCTACTGAGAAAATCACAACCTGGGGGCGTCAGACAATTGAGTTTCACACCCCAGCTCTGCCACTTCGTAGAAATGTGGATTTGGCTACATCACATCCTGTTTCCGAGCCTTGGTTTCTTTATCAGTAAAAAAGGAATAACAATAGTTTTCTTGCCGGATGTGTTTGTACAAATGGAAGGAAATTGTCTATGCAATTAAAAAGTGCCTAGCCGAGATTGGCTTGGTCCAGTGGATAGAGTGTCAGTCTGGGGACTGAAAGGTCCCAGGTTCGATTCCGGTCAGGGGCATGTGCCTTGGTTGCAGACATATCCCCAGTGGGGGGTGTGCAGGAGGCAGCTGATCAATGTTTCTCTCTCATCGATGTTTCTAGCTCTCTTATCTCTCTCCCTTCCTTTCTGTAAAAATTCAATAAAATATATATTTAAAAAATGTTAGAAAGTGCCTAAAAAGTAGAAGATTAAATGAATGACAGTGATGGTTGTGTCGCTGATGATGCTGAGGGTGAATCACTCAGTATGTGTGGAATGAATGAGTAGATGAAAGAATGAATGAGTGCATGGAAGCTTGAATGAGTCAGTGCACACACTCGAAGCCTGGAGTTAGTACAGGCCCTCTTCAGAGCCCCATGGAGGGGAAGGCAGAAGAGCTGAGTCCCCTGTGCAGTTCCCACACTGGCTTTTGCACACGGCATTGGGGACTGCATGGTACCTGTGGGCAGACCCTTAGGGAGCTCTTGTCCTGTCCCTGGGAACGCAGGTCCCCCAGGCGAGCATCACCTACAGTGGCCCTTAGGCTCCCTCGCTTCCTGCCGGGAATCAGCTCCTGGCTGGGGCCGGGGCTTCCTCGGTGTCTCTACGCCCCCGTTTACTCCTGTCGTAAAGTGTTTATTGTACAGTGCGAGATTACAGCATTACTTAGGCTGCTCAGCTCTAACAAGAGGTGATAAAACATTTATGCTACCTCCTGCCCTCGTACCTCTGTTCCGTTTCCGCGTTATTCTTCCTTTTCAGGACTCGCCTCCATTAGACACATCAAGTCCTAAAAGCTCAGAGCTCATTTGGTGCCGAGGGAAACTCGATTATACCCACCAGCAGAGTGTGGAAGGAAGGAAGCGAGGGTGGAGATATATTTATCGGATGCAGCCTCAAGGTGGAAACGTGCCAACTTTCAGCCCAGCGATCTAGGGGGATGCTGAGGAGGGGCAGGCCGGCTAAGTCCAGGGAGCCGTGCCAACTGGAAAGGCTCTTGAGGAAGATTTGTAGGAATGCGAATGTCAACGTTCGCTCCGAAATAAAAGCAGCTAATTGGACCCCGTAGGACAGTTTATATTTAAAAATATATAAACGAGTTAATAAACTTGGACCCCAAGACCATATCGAGGCTGCAGATAAGTCTCG
The DNA here is from genome assembly GCA_004026805.1 of Lasiurus borealis. Classification (NCBI taxonomy): domain Eukaryota; kingdom Metazoa; phylum Chordata; class Mammalia; order Chiroptera; family Vespertilionidae; genus Lasiurus; species Lasiurus borealis. Next base: position 64,922 of record PVJN01008227.1, read on the forward strand.
TTGTGTCCACAGTTGGACCCCCCCGGTTTTTAGAAAATGTGGTTGCCCCAAATTGGAAAATCAGAGTTCAAATGAAAATATAGATTTGTGTGTGTGTGTGTGTGTGTGTGTGTGTGTGTGTGTGAAAATTACTTGTTCTGTCGACAGTAGGCTTACATTCCTGATGGCGAGGATTAGCCGAAACCAGTTTGGCTCAGTGGATAGAGTGTTGGCCTGCAGACTCAAAGGTCCCAGGTTCGATTCTGGTCAAGGGCACGTACCTTGGTTGCGGGCACATCCCCAGTAACTGAGAGTATGCTGGAGGCAGCTGGTCGATGTTTCTGGCTCTCTATCTCTCTCCCTTCCTCTGTGAAAAATCAGTAAAAATATATATATTAAAAAAAAAGGAGTAGCTGGATTTTTGCAGCAGACACCCCTTTAGAAAGATCACATGTGCTCTCATTTGCCACAGTCCCTACCTCTCCCGGCTGTCTCTTTCATTCTATCCTGTCCACTCCCCTGCTTATGTCCTCTGAAAACCTTTGTGTTTAGGCCTCTCTTCACATACGTATCTCTGCTTGAGGTGATACAAATGTCAAAATAACCTCTGGCCTGCGTGAAACCAAACGGGTCCCTTAGAAGATACTCAAAGTGCAGTCCTCAGCGCTTATTCAGGCTGACGGCGTAGCCACACTAATCCATTTGGAAGAACGCGTGAGTCATGCAGACTCGGAGGAGATACTGTGTCAACTCTGAGAATCATCAAAAGGACAAATTCCCCTCCGCGGCCTTCTGTTTGTTTTGCTCAGTTTATGTCCGTGCTGAGGGTCCCCCTGGCTTTGAATGGCCTCAGGCTCAGAAAGAGCAGCTGGCAGACACAGTTGTCCTGGCCTCGCTCTCATCTCCGGTGGCTCTTTGACAGCCGACAAAGGGGAAACCCAGAGAGGCTCCATGGGAAGGAGGATTTCACTGCAGGTCGCCTAGGACCAAACCAGAGAGGGTCGGACCTGCATTGCTACCATTTGTCCACCATCCAGATACCATTGCTGACGTGTGCACATAAGGAGCTGTTTGACACTGAAACTGGGACTCAGAACTGTTGGACTTGGAAATTGGGACTCAAACATTTTTTGTTCTTCTAGGTTTATTTCTAGTCTGCAGAGGCAAGATTTTTTAAAGTAAAGAATCGGGTGGAGGGATAGTTACAGAGGCAAAGGGGTACTGAACAGACTGTCAAACTACAGTGGGAAGGTAGGGGACGTTG
>PVJN01008228.1:0-40837 GCA_004026805.1 Lasiurus borealis
AGGAAAGAGTGTGAAGTCCACTTACTGCCTATCTCCCCCTAAAGAATTTCAAAAGCTCCTTCTGCCTATTTTTGTCCTGTGGTGCTTGAGTGACTCTGTGGGTTATCACCTGCGACAAACATTTTTATAGGAGTGTTGACGTTTCTGGTGTTTCCCGATAGGGCGACATCACCTATGGAGCCCTGTGAAAAGAAGTCCGCGAACGTCCTGACCTCGGAGTGTTAGGGGTGGCGACAACAGAGAGAGAGAGAGAGAGAGAGAGAGAGAGAGAGAGAGAGAGGAAGGTCTGGAGGATTCATAGCTGGTATCCAGAAAGCCATGAGCACTGTACATTCTTTCTAACCTATCTGCGAAGCCCCCTGGTGAATCTATGTCACAGGAAGATCTCAGAGATTAGAGCATTTTGCATGGACCAAGACATGGATCAAAGATGTGTCTAAACATGCCCTTTGAGTGTGGAATTCCTCAGGAACCCATTCAAGAAGCTGTCTGTCACCTTGTCATCCTCCTACTGAGGAAAGGCCCCTGGACCAGAGTCGGGAGATGTGACTTCTGGTCTCTTTCTATTGAGGGAAGGTGCACCCCTTTCTCTGCATTTGCCGTGATGGCTTTCGGTTGGGGTTGTGCATTTGAGTCATCTGGGTCCCTTTCTCCTAGAGATCTGATGAAACTGGTTTGCGGTGGGACCCAGATATTACATCTGTGCCTTCAGGGATGACAACCATTGTTCCCACACCTTTCAGTGTTCATCAGAATCACCTGGAGGATTGGTTGAAACACAGGCTGCTTGGCCCACCTCCCCGGTTTCTGATTCAGTGGGTTGGGGGCAGGACTGAGAATCTGCATTCCTAGCAAGTTTCCAGGTGGAGGCTATGAGTCCCTGACCACGTTTTGAGAAGCCCTGCTCTAGCCCCGTGGTCTCAATGTTGGGGTGACTTTGCTTCGCAGGGGACATTTTTTGGTTTTTACAGCTGAAGCGGGGATGCTATTGACATCTAGTAGGTAGAAACCTTGGATGCCGCCAAACATCCCACAATGCACAGGGCATTTCCCCAAATGAAGAATTATCGAGTTCAGAATGTCAATAGTGTGACTGCCTCTGCCATTTCAGGGTGCATTGAATCACCTGGAGGTTTGATAGAATGCAGCTGCTGATGGCAATAGTCTAGGGAGGGCCCCAAGATTTTGCATTTTTAGAAACTTCCAGGTAATACCCAAACTGCCAATATTCCATGGCTCGGTCTACTTCAGGTTACTTACACCTTCCCACGGCCTGGAATAGACAGGTAACTCTGCTATTCACTGCTATGTCCTCTGAGCCTCCCACAGTGTAATTGCTGGCATTGGAAATCGTCCATACATATCAGAAATATGGAAGACACTCGTGTGTCAGCTGGCCTCGCCCACCCACCGTCACTTTTGGTCATAAGTCAAGATTTAGTCTGGTCCTTCTTGGTTCTTCTGAAGCTGGCCACAGAGCCTGGCACAGATAAGGAACTGTGTCCATGGCTGTTGTACACAACCAGAGGGTCACGGTGAGAGCTAGCACTCTGGAAACGGTAGATTCTCATTGTCCAAACTACTGTTGTTGGTTGCTCCTTCTAAACAAACCCCTTTCCTGGTCTCAGTGTTTGTCATCCGCAAGGTCCATTCACTTTCATTATCTTCTTTGATCCTCATCGTGAAGTTATGAGAAGAGCAGGTTTTATTCAGCCCCACTTTCACACAGGAAAAGTGGGGTGCAGAACCTTGAGTAGAACAAGAGCCCAGCAGTTGGCTGTACCATGCTAATCCTCTCCCATGTCACCTTAGACATCTCCTTCTGCTTCTGTCCTCCTCCACTCCCCTGAACCCCACCTCCCTCCTCTGCTCGGTCTCCCCTTTCTAATCTCATATTTTTTGCCTTTCATTCCCTCCATGCCACCTACCAGAGGGCTATCTCCTCTGCACTCTAGCTTTCTTTTTAGCTTTTCTGTCTAGGGCTGCTGGGGATGGCTGACAGCCTGCTGAAATGCGAACTCCAGGCATAGGATCACTTCCGCTGGTGGAGAAAACCAAGGTCCTTGCCTTATTTTCTCCTCCTTTTCTACCAGTTCCTTCAGCCACATTGGGGTAGTTAAAACAAGCGTGGCCATGAATTGAGAATTACTGAAGCTGGAAGCTGGGTACGTGGGAGTTCATTATTCTCTTACATTTTTATATTGGTTAGAAATTTCTCATAATGAGCAGTTTTGAAAAAAAATAAACAATATGAACCCAGAAATAAAATTACTGGGTATGAGTGTTTCCAAGGCATTTGAATTATATTGTCCCACTGCTTTCTACAAAGCCTGCAGCAATGTGTAGCTCCACAAGTAGTGTATGAGCGTGCTGAGGATACAATATTTTTAAGAAAATATATGCCCTGGGTGGGATGGCTCAGCTGGTTGGGCATTGTCCTGAGCACTAAGGAGTTGGCAATCTGATTCCAGGTCAGGGCACGTGCCCAGGTTGTGGGCTTGATTCCTGGTAGGGACAGCAAAGGGCATGCAGGAGGCAGTCACTCAATATTTTGCTCTTGTATCAATGTTTCTTTCCCTCTCCCTTCTTCTTTCTCTAAAAATCAATTTTAAAAAAATCTTTAAAAAAAAAAAAGAAAATATATCATTGCTTGGATAAATGTAGGAAAGTGTATCTCTCCATTGTCTGCACCTTTAGAATGACTAGTAGCCTATTTTATGGGATACTTTGGCCCAGTCATATAAGCACCCCTGGAGGCCACATCCCTGAACAGCAGGGTGGGGGGTGAGTCAGGGACTAAATGAAGTTCGGCATAAGAGTTTTGCACACTCAGATTTACACAAATCTCAATGATCCTAATGAGGGCTTTCTATGTTATTTCTGACACCATCGCAGGACATCTTTTTGAATATCCGCGGAGGTATTTGTTTAACGGGGAAATCTGCGATTGTATCTTCTCAGTGCAATCTGATTATCTTTAAGAGGCTCTTCACATAAAGATGGAGTGGGAGATCGATGCCCAGGTTTCTCCACCTCGCATAAAAGAGATTGCCGCTATAGGGTAATTTTGAGCTCCTGTAATCTTCCAATTATGTTTGATTGCAGACCCGCTTTCTTGTCTCGGTATTAAAAGATGGTCAGCATTTTTCCGCAACCAAAACCAACTGTCAGAGGCAGCAGCCACTTATTTTAATGGCTTGTTTATAATCAGCAGCTCTGTGGGTGTGGAACATCCCTGCCTTCCAGGAGGAGCCCACCCCAGGACCCCACGCCCTGACGATTAGTCAACCAACACATAAGAGGGGTTCCTGGCCTGCCAGGGGAAGGTGAACCTTCAGCCTCTTGTCAAGCATAGAGGGCTGGGGTGCCTGCCCTCTATGAGGTCACGAGGCGAGTGGGAGAGTTATTGGTTTAAGTGTGAAAAGTCACATAATTCAGATACTGTGTTAGATATTGATAGGAAAGTGGTAGGTAAGTCAGAATCTTACAGGGAGGTAGACATATGAACAAATCACGAAAATACCACTCGCTAGAGGAATCTACCAGGATGATTTGTGGTGCAAAGGAGGGCTTAACTCTGACTGGTTCAGAGAAACTCCCTGAAGGATGAGAAGGTTAAATCGTTTTCGGGGCTGAAAAGGCGGGCAAGGAGAGGAGGGGCAGTCAGGCAGAAAGAAGGGTAGGTGGAAAGACACAGAGACTTGAAATAGTGTGGAGCTCTGGGTGGAATGATACTTCGTTTGCTTTGGATCAAAGACAGAGTGAAGAGGAGAATGGGAAGGTAAACATGTTGGATGACGAAAGGTTCTGTCTGCATGCAGAGGCAGTGGCTCTGCTTTGTCAGCTCTGCTAACACTTCCCGGAGGGTGTTACAGAGGTGGGTAGCTAAGCGTATTGCGGGGGTCGGGGAGTGGATATGCTGAAGGAGGATGGGCTGTTGACTCAGAACCCAAACATCTTGATTGAATCAGAGAGGGATGTGGTGCTGAGAATAACCCTGGAGCGTGTCAAGCCAGGAGGAGAAGAGACAAATCTCCTTCACAGAAGAGTTCATTGATACAAATCAATGACACGGTTCATTGATGTAGACACTACCCTGGAGATCTGAAGCATAACCCCCCAACTCCTGGGTGCAGGCTACATACACTGACTTATTTCCAATGTGTACAATATGGAAAGGGTGGGGTGGCAGAAAGAGCAACTTTCCAGTTGGGAAGCTGACAAATAATACCTTAGCCAGGTAATCCAGGTCAACATCGATGGTGATAAGTCTTATTGATAATCTGTAACCTTGAGATGATGTAATGAGAATGGCATTTTCCCTGTATGATCTTCCGATAATTCACAACCCCAGTTCAATCATGAGATGCAACATCAGGCAAATCTCAATAGAGGGACCTCTACAAAATATCTGACCGATGTTTGCAGAACTGTCAAGATCACCATGAACAAGCAGAGTGAGGAACTCTAAGGAGACCCAGGAACTAACTGCAGTATGGTATCTTGAGTGGCATTCTGGGAGAGAAAAAAGTCACCAGATGAAAACAGTGGAAATCATAATAAACTATGAACTTTAGTTAATAATAATATATCAATAGTGGTTTATTAATTATAACATGTGCCCCATTGTAAAATGTTAACAGTGGAGGAATCTGGCTGCAGGGTATATGAGAACTCTTGCACTATTTCTTCAATTTCTCTGTAAATCTAAAACTGTTCTAAAACAAAAAGATATGTTAATAAGAAAAAGAAATGAGTCCAGAAGACATAGCCAAGTCAGTCTCTGAAGTTGATCCCATGTGGTCCTGTGGGAAGGAGCAGCCAGATGACAGAAGGATACAGAGTGACTTAGCTAGCTAGAGAAAAAGAGTTTGCAAGAATGACAGAGGGACAGATGCAGGACCGGGAAGGAAGGGAGGGTCCAGTGCCAAGAGAAGATTGGGGGAGGGTGGCGTGGAGAACAGAGCAAGTGGTACCTGCAATGAGCCTTGTAAAGCATGGAAAGAATCGTGGTAGGTAGAGATAAAGGAAATTTACCCAGGAACTTAGAAAAAATGCAATGGTGAGAGGTCTCCAAAGGCGTGCCCTCTGACTGGAAGGATACATAGCTTTGTTTTGCTTTAAAGGACACTGTATGCAGAATTGAGCTTGGAGAAAACATTTTGAGTCACAGTGGTGATGGGAAGGAGGAGGAGGGGGAATAGCAGAAGGAGGAGATATCATCCGGCAAAGTTTTCCAACATATTCGGGACCCAGTTTTAAAATACTAATATTGTAGAGGAGATCATTACCAATAGCATGTTAATGGGAGGAAATGAATCCTCCTGGGGATCACTGAACTCAGATTACCCTCTGGTTCTCGGTGGTGAAGTTTGAGAGAGAGTCAGTCTTTCCTGGAAGAGGGAAAACTGCCTTGACATATAGAGGTCAAGTCTTGCGCTAGAATTTTATAAGTAGAAGTGGTTTGTTGAATGAAATAATAGCAATTGTCAGAAGCCCTCCGTGTAACTGTCCTTGAGAGAGCCTTTGCCATTGATGATTAAATCAAACGGATCTACTTTTTTCATTTCTAAAAATCCGATTCTCAAAGCTGAGCCTAGCAAATATCTTCCTAAAAGCAACAGAGGAAATGGTTCATTAAAACTACCTTGTTGTAAACGTTTTTTGCTAAGAGAAACAGTTTTTGTTCAAAGAAAGTAATGACCATAGAGAACAATCTGTCTTATCTGATCAAATTAGTGGTTTGCCTGTTTTTCACCGAATGGGTGAGGTATTTCCGCTAAGAATGGCAATCAGATCTTTAAATGCATTCAAATGTCCAGCAGGCATGATTTACAATGCAACACTTGCGTCTGATGCCTATGCTTTGCTCGAACATTTATGCGTTAAAGAGACAGATAGAAAGAGGATAGGGGGAGAAAGAGCAGCAATTATTATTCAGAACCGAGCCATGCTTCTAACAACCCAGAACCTCGGATTGTTTTTATGGCAATCCGAAATGATGAGCTCTAAGCAGCCCTGACATTTATCGGATGGTTCTGAAAAGAAAGCAAAATCGGTCATGACCAAAAGGCCTATTTCTGCCGAAGTTCACGTTCAGTGCACCCAGTTGGCAGCCCCCCAGGAGGAGAGGGAAAGGAGGAGGTCTGCGAGGCAGTGGCCACGGGGTGATCAGACCCAACAGAGGGCTGCTGGAGCTGATCCGGTGTCCAGATAAACGTGGCATTCATGCTCGCCATCTGTCCACAGGTCAGTGGGGACAGAAACTCAAAATCATTATCTCTAATGAATGAATATACAATGACAGTCTTGTGTGTGGCAAAGGATCATCGCATAGGGACATGGTTGAGGAAATCAGGCATTGGGTCAAAACATCGCTAATCCTGCAAGGGAAAGCAGTTGTGTGTGTGTGTGTGTGTGTGTGTGTGTGTGTGTGTGTGTGTGTGTTGTGTGTGTGTGTGTGTGTTGTGTGTCTGTGGTCCTTTCAGCATTAATATCCCAGAGAAGCTTGAAAGAAAGGTGTTTTCACATGGCATCCTTGCCCAGAGGAGCACAGACATTTTACAGAGAAGGTTCGGGGTGAAGGTTTTTCTCAAGAGCGTGTCCACCTTATCACCTCGTTTTTCCTTCTGCTCTTGCGGGGGAGAGAAGCTGACTTCCTCTCTGTTCTCTGCACGGTGCCACGCATACTTAAAAAGTTAGAGCCTGCTATTCTGGATCTATCGTGCCTTTCACGGAAATAGCAACTCCCTATTCTGTATTCATCCTCATTGCTTTCCAAGGTGAACGCATAAATTACACACATACATAACATATATAAAAATATAACTTCACAGAAGTTCCAGCTCCAGTAAACAGTTATTTACTGAGCACCTGCTCTAAAGCGGGCACCGAGGGGAACCGGGAAACGAAGAAAAGGATTCCTGGTCTTAGAAACTCCGTGGCTTAATGCGGAAGACATATGTGTGTATAGCTAATTATAGAGCAAATTAAGTAGGGACCCAACAGGAGTGAAACCCACATGCTGAAGGAATCAGAGATTGGATGGAGCGGGGAAGTGATGTATCAGTCGTAATATCTGTGCTGGGCTCTTGAAAGCCATCGCTGCCTTGGTTTTGGAAAATGTCCTTCCAACGTATGGAATTGTGGCCCCTGTTTTTATGATAGAAAAGTTAAACGACAGAAGGGGTTAGTGAAAAATGCAAAGTCACCTGGTGAGTAAGAGGCAGATCTGGAACTTGAACTCAGGTCTATCCGACTTCAAATCCCACGCTGATAGGAATCTAGGGGGAGTTTACAGAGAAGACCGTATTTGAGCTGTGATAGACACAGAGGCACATGTGTTCCAGAAGGAGGAGCCAGGTGAACTTGGAGGCACACATCTTGAGACTTGATAGGGCATCACACATGAGGCATAGCCGGGGGTCGGATGTGCAGGAAACAGACTCAGTGCCAGGAAGTGCAGAATGACGTGAGAAGATGCCAGCATTGTGGAGGGCCTTGAACACTATTGGGCTGGATTCTGTGAGCACTGGAGACCCACTAGATAGAGTGGAATCTCAGAGTCCGGGACTAGGTTCTGTCCCCAATGCAAAATCAGTCATGTCCAGGGTTGTTTGGAGAACGGATGGAATAGACTCAGGGGAGTCTATGTGCAGGAGAGACCAAAGAACCTCCTAGGCAGGCAATGATGAGCCTTTTGGTGGCTGACCCCTCAGCTATGACCATAAGGAGCAAGGATCACCCTCTGGTCCCCAGGAGTATATGGGGATTGAGAATGAGCCTTACCAGGTAGCACACAGCTCAGATGGAGAGAATATTCAAGATTACAGGGACCATGAGGTGCATCACAAAGTGCTGACCTTGGAAGTTTTTCCTGCGCCCAGACACCTGGGCTCAAATCAGCCTTTGAGAGGGGGCTGAGGGGAAGGCCAGCGGTCTTTGCCATGGGGACACCAGAGATTCCCTGTGAATGCGAAGGCAGGAGGCCATGGTGCTCTTGGCCTCATAATTGGTTCCTTCAGGTGGGAAATGGAAGATCCTCATCTATTCTCATCTGGATCACTAGGAGTGGGAGGGAGAAATCACGTCTCATAAGTAAGAGCAAGCACAGAACACCCGGACATGTGCAAAGAATTTGGGGACAATCATCCCATCAGCCTGGTTGTGAAAAGGCCACAGATGGATACGAAAGACCAACACTGCCCGTTGGGGGAGTCCAGGGAGGATGCCATGTGGGAGGGATTTCCCCAAGAGTGGTCGGTGGGCCCCTGATGTTTCCCAGTGGTCTCGCACATGGTCTATGGGTGGTGTGATGGTTCTCACTGAAAACCTGTTGAAGCAACCATGTTCACATACATTTCACAAATTTGAAATGAAGGATTGTGAATTTTCACATCATAAAAATTATATGATTTTTAGATAACCATTATGTGCTTAAAGGTTTTACAAGTTCTATTCTGATTATGCTCTCAGTCCCCCTAAGATTTCTCTTAATAAGATAGCTTAGCTATCATTTCTTTACCTCATTGCATGGTATTGTATATTTCGAGGAAAGGTGTATATATATATATATATATATATATATATATATTATTGTTTTGCTGTAATCTTTTTCTTTAATTTTTTATTGTGTTGCATGTATACATATCTTCCTGTATTCTTCTTCAAATCCCAAAAGTGTGAATCCATGGCTCAAAAGGAATTCAGAGAAATAAAAATGTACTAATGATGATAGTAAATATTGCAACTCAGAGCAAGGTCATACATGAATGAGTGAATATGGCCATGCATCAACTATAGAATAGTATTTCATGTACGATGGAGCAGGATGCTCTCACTGATGATTTTGCTCAAGCAGCCAATAAAAGAAACTGTGGCTCAGAAGTAAAATGATCTATTCAGAAATCGGAGTTTTTGGGGTAGGGCATGCAATCATCCTTAGTTCCCAACATACCGTAATAAGGAAAATTAATCATACAGTCTCATGAAGTCATTTTTGATCAAAGTTTGTTGACATCTCTACTAAGCCAATCTGAACGTTTCAGAACGAATTGTATAAAATGTCCCTGCAGGAAATTAATGAATAGTATCGTGCTAAATGCAGGGGGATGAGGGGGAGCAGGAAGAAAACGCAAAGAGCATTATTCCGAGTTGAATTTTCATAGCTCAAAAGCAGACACAATTACACTGTTACCAAGGAGCTTGTAAAACCACCCACAAAGTTAATGACAAATATGGTGTGCAGATTGAGAGAGAGAGAAAGAGAAAGTAGCACACATTTTCTTAAGGACCTAGCACTGATGGACGGTAGATAATATCAGTAGCATACAATGGGCGAGAGAACAATTATCACCACCACCGAGAGGAAGGTAATGAATGAGCTGTTGGTATGCATATAGCACAGGCACTAAGTGAAAGTGCTCAGTGTCTTTTTTCTGTATTTGTTGCTGAAAACCATACCACAGGCAAATTAGTTTTTTCCTCCTAGCAATGATGGCTTTGTGGGCTGTTATGTAGGTGTCCAGGAAGCAGGGACTGGACATGGGTGTCAGGAGAAAGAACATCCTATATAATGAAAGGCTAATATGCAAATTGACCGAACGGTGGAACCACCAGTCACTCTGATGTGCACAGACACTCAGTGCAGGAGCTGCCCTCTGGTGGTCAGGGCACTCCCACAGGGGGAGCGCTGTTCAGCCAGAAGCCGGGCTCATGCTAACGAGTGCAGCAGCATTGGCAGGAGCCTCTCCTGCCTCCATGGCATCGGGAGCAGGCCGAAACCATCATTTGAATGTCCCCCAAGGCAGCGGTTCTCAACCAGTGGGTTGAGAACAGCTAGCAGAGTCTCCTAAGACCATCAGAAAACACAGATATTTACATTAAGATTCATAACAGTAGCAAATTGCAGTTATGAAGTAGCGACACAAATAATTTTATGGTTGGGGGTCACCACCACATGAGGAGCTGTATTAAAGGGTTGTGGCATTAGGAAGGTTGAGAACCACTGCCCCAAGGGTTCCCGGACTACAAGAGGGTGCAGACTTGGTTGAGCCTCCTTCGTTACCCCACCCTCCTCGAGTGCATGAATTCCGTGCCCTGGACCTCTAGTGATCACATAAAAAATGAAAAGTTAGACCTCAGAGTCAACCCAGCCATTGTTTATCTGCAGCTGGATGTCTATAGTATGCCTCCCGATCTTGGTTCAGGATATGAGGCCATAGTGACAGCTATAGCCATTCTGCTTTTTCATGTTCAGTGAGAATTTGGTTGTGTTGGGAAGAGGCACTCGTTCAAGCTTAGAAATAAATGATCTGATTAAAATGTTTCTTCAAAACACCAATAATACAAGTAAAGTCATTTTCATTATTTCAAATAGCTCCCTCAAGTAAGTTATTTCCGGGAAAGATTTTGAAATCTTGAACCTTTCACTTGAGGGGCAGAACATCATGTGTGAATGTGCTCGTGTTGAGGATCAGATACCAGCTTTCTTAATCACCCTGAATTTGGTATAACTTTTGAGAATTTCTTGATGATTTTATTTACTTGTCTGAAAAAGAACTAATGCTGTGATGTTTTAAAAACACATCTTAATGCAACAACAGTGGAATGAATGCCTTTCAAAGTAGTGTACCATCAAAGAGCTGTTGAGAAATCCCTTGGCAAGTTACAGCATTGAGCCTACCAGAAACATCGATCTAACTGGTATGAACAGGGGCCGGGTACAAAATTACTGTTTATCGTTGTTTCTTGTTCTACCTTGAGTCCAGTTGCCAAGGAAACACCTGTTAGAGAAGGCTGTTTCATATCCTCTATGCTCCACACGGCGTTGGGTGCACAATAGTCTCTCAGAAACATGTCATTAAATCCACAAGTGAATGGACTGTCTAGAGGATTCGGCTCTAATGTGGCGCGATAGTATGATCGCAGAATAAAATACTCTCTATCCTATTAACCTCTCGAGCCTCTAGGCCCTCTTGAAAATCTTTGCTGCCCTCCCTTCTCTCTGTCTCCCTGGGCTCACTTCCAAAGCAAAGTTAGCCAGGATCTTGCAGGCATCCAAGTGAGGCCAGCGAAGAGTCTCCCCCTAAGAATCTTACTGCAGGTTGTGGCTTCTGAGGGCCATTCCTGACATCAGAATTCTCCTCCATGCCCAACACACAACAGCTCACAAAGGACATTCTTTGTCTGTCCTTGTTGCTGCAATAAGGAGATGGGTTCTTTGGATATTTCGTCCCAGGTCTAGTCTCTTTAGAGTTTTGGGGAATGGAAGGACAGATCTTATTTTTGATGAATGAATAGATTGATCATTGTCATCGCTGAATTATCTTCAAGATACTACCTGCTTTGTAACCTGTTGTGGAATTCTACAGTAAAGGAACACTAGTCTCCTCCATCTGTAGCTTCCAGATCCCTTGATTTTGAACTTTGGGGGGGAAAAAAACAGAATAGTGTTGACTATTCCCCAGTGTTTACTCAGAGCCCCAGCTGTTGGAAACTTTGGACACATTTTGAGAGGGGCTTGAGAACAGTATCTCCACATCTTTGAAGCATCCAGAACAGAAGTTACTCAAACCTGGATTTCGTAGCTATTCACAGGGCTTCTATCAGAGTCCAATCCAAGGATCTAAACTAGAAAAACATATGGGCCTTGTTATTCTGGAGAGATAAGGGGTCTGAGGGAGAAGCCCACTCTTGTAACTAAAAAGGTAAGAAAAGCCGAAACCAATTTGGCTCAGTGGATAGAGCGTCGGCCTGGCCTGCGGACTGAAAGGTCCCAGGTTCGATTCCGGTCGGGGGCATGTACCTTGCTTTCGGGCACATCTCCAGTAGAGGGAGTGCAGGAGGCACCTGATCGGTGTCTTTCTTTCGAGGTGTTTCTAACTTTCTATTCCTCTCCCTTCCTCTCTGTGAAAAATCAATAAAATATATATATATATTTTTTAAAAAAAAAAAAAAAAGGTAAGAGAAGGCATCCAAGGGAAGAGCTTTGTGAGATCTGTTAGAGAGGAGAAAGAAAGCATCTTAGCAATCGTTTTTCCAGGAAAACCTCTCTCATCTGGAATTCTCCTAGCTACACCTCAGTTCTGCCCCCTCCAGTCTAACTGTGCTAGGTCAATATGGTTTTTCTAAAGCACAGACTGGTCATTTTGACCCATGTTTAAAATTTTTGGATGGCTCGTCATTATGGCCAAAATAGTAAAATCCAGTTCCTGCACCGTGGCCTAAACTACCCTCCGTGATCAGACAGCTGTGTTTCTCTCTACAGTCTCAGCCTCATAATTCAAATACTCCTAATACAGAACCATGATACCACTGAGTGCTCCGTCCTGTGATTCCTTGGTCCTTGTCATCGGTCATTGGGCCGGGTCCTAGCCATCCCTCAAAACAGCACCAGCATCTCCTCCTTCAGGAGGTCCTTCTGACTCACCATCTTGGTGAGACTTCCCTCCTCTGGGCTCCATGTTGGCCCTGTGCTCGCCTGAACCGCAGAGTCCAAACATTGTCAAGAACCAGCATCTGAGCCCATCAAAACCTCCCAAATTGGTAAATATCATAATAGCATATCATTTTCCCCCATAAACACAATAGGACATGACCCTCTGGCTGCTGCCACATACATGATGATAAGTAGTGATTGTACCGGTTGGGGGTGGGCAGATGTATGACAGGTGACTTGGTCCCTCCCTGCCCTCTCAACATAGTCACATGCGTGTCTTGGACTTTGCCCTTTTTTAGGTTCCTTGTGCTCTGATAATAAATATTTCAAACTCAGTGGCTTCAAACGACACAAATGCATTAGGGTTTTGGGTCAGAAGCTCAAAATGTGTTTCATTGAGCTAAAGCCAAGGTTTTGTCAGGGTTGCATTCCTTCTGGAGGTTCGAGGAGAAATGCCATCTTCTTGCGTTTCCAACTTCTAGAAGCTTGCTACGCTACTTGGCTTTATGTCCTAGCATCACTGATCTCTGCTCCATCCTCTCGTCTCCTTCTCTGACTTTGATCTTCTCACCTCCCCTATTCATTGGTAGGAACCCTTGTATTACATTGGGCCCACTCCGATCACTCAAAGAATCCCTCCATCTCAAGCTCCTTATCTTAGTCACATCTGCAAACTCCCCAGTGCCATGGAAGGTAACATAGTCACAGGTATTCGTTTGTGGACACCATTGGGGGCAGGGCATTACTCTGTCTATCACATGCCCAATACCAGCAAGAACATGTCATGAATCCTTGGAGTTTGGTGTCATCATTTAAACCAGGAATGAGAGAATGGTGACTTTGGAAAGGGTGATCCTTCACCTGTTTGCCCCTCCACAACTCTGAGCTCCTGGAGGGCGGGGCCCGTGTCTCAGTGGCGTCTACATCCTTGACACATGGATGAGCTCTGTGCGTGTTCATTGAAATGAGGCGCTTGCTTTTACTGGGAGTAAGAACTCCACGATGCTTTCAGGGACTCTCTTAAATTTGGCTGAGGAATGATCTTTGCCAGTGAAGATGCTTCGAGTTCTCACTTCACATTCAGCACTCTCTCCCTCGCTCCGATCGGTTTTGTATTAGAAAAATAACTCAAGAAAAATAGCTTCGCTCCAGTTGCTAATAGGTCCGTGTTCCAAGCCCTTCGCTCTGTTCCTGGACAGAGTGACAGTGCTCGTGGCCGTTAGCAATAACAGTCTCGGCTGAGGATGGGGATCCGTTTCAGGAAGGCAGGCCTCCAGGAGTCATCGAGGGCTTGCGGCAAAGTCTGGGTCACGGCGGCTTGGTCAGAACCTACACCCTCATCTCTCCTCGGTCCCCGCAGCTCGGAGCCTCTCCCTGCAGAGGGAACAGGGCCACACATGCGGGCCCAGCTTCAGGACAGGTGTCGGAAGGAGGGCCTGGCTCTTTTAGACCCTCAATAACATCTCAGCCCTTCGGCCCCTCACCTCAGAGGGTGCACCGACGTGGGGGGTTTTGTGCAGAAATGAAGGCCCCGGAACCATGGTTGGGCTGTGGACATGCAGGGACTCCAGGACCAGAGAGCCAGGCCTTGTGCTGCGCCTGCCCGTCCCTTTACTGCAGTCCTTTCTGGGCACCGAGCAGTGTGTGCCTGGTATATGGGTGTCACCTTTCTGTGTGGTCTTTGCCAGCATCACCCTGGCATGGACTGGGCAGAGGAAGCAGGAGTGTGAGCTCACCTGCCCAGAGACGGAAGGGACCGTCCCTTCCACCACCTGGGGCCAACCCATCGCATCTCAGAGACCCGTTTTCCACATCTGAGCCGTGGAGACCACTGCACCGACTCAACGAAGCAGTAGAAATCGTGACCTGCTGTGTTATTTGCCCCACGAGGCAGGTGGCCAGTGAACGGCAGAAGTCTCATCACCGCTGTCGTCGTTGGCATCACTGCTAGCGGCATCATTGCACTGGGGGGCTGTGGGCAGATCGGAGCCCGTGTGGGCAGGGAGGTGCTTCAAGGAATCAACTGCAGGGCAGGCCCCCCCCGGGTCCTCCCAGGCAGCGCCGTGCGACAGAAGCGACTTTCTTCACTGACGACTCGTCAGAGCTAATCTCTGTAAGAGTGGGATTAGCTGGGTCCCTGCCCTGTCACCGCGGGGCCATATGCTCCTGAGTGACAGCTGCTCGGCAGCCGGGGCTGGGGGAACGCGGTCTTCCTAGCCCACGTTGGATAAACATCCATTGCTTCTGCCTGTCCCGCTGGAGCCATCTGTCAGGGCGGCATGGAGTCCTCTCTGGGCGGGCACCAGGCTGAAGTCAGACCACCAAGGAAGCTTCAAGAGAGGGGCTGGGGCAGGGTGGCAGGGCTTCTCGGGACTGGGGCTGCCCGACCCTCACCTGCAGGAGCAAGAACCTCAGTTTCCCAACAAGAGTCTGGCCTCCACTGTTGGCCCAAAAAGGTAGCCACAGCGTCCTAAAGCAGTGCTCCCCGAATGTGCCTCAGCTCCCAGGCCGCCTGGGGTCCTGCTCAAATGCACACTCTGATCCAGTGGGGCGGGGCCTGGGACTCTGCATGCCTAGGAAGATTCCCAGGGAACACTGCTGCTCTGAAGACCACAGCTCAAGGTTGGGAGCGACACACCTGGGTCTATAGATGGGCTCTGGCCAAAGGATGCTTTCGAATGAGTCCGTCTGGACTGAGATCCCCGGAAGCCCAGGAGGCCAAGCTGGCCAAGGGCCTCCTGATGGAGCAGTTCCCACCGCCCCGGCCGCCCAGCTCTGGGCCGCCTCCTGTGGGCTGTAAATGCAGCTACACCTGAACCCCCCTGAACACAAAGCGCCCACCAGCCATGTCCTCTTTCATAGGATCTGATGCAGGTTCGGGAAAGGCACGTAAGAAACAGAGTTAGGAGAAGAATATGGCCCTAGCTGGTTTAGCTCAGCGGATCGAGTGTCAGCCTGTAGACTGAAGGGTCCCAGGTTCAATTCCAGCCAAGAGCACATGCCTGCGTCGTGGGCTCGATCCCCAGGAGGGGGTGTGCAGGAGGCAGCTGATCAATGATTTTCTCTCATCATTGATGTTTCTATCTCTCTATCCCTAACCCTTCTTTTCTAAAATCAATAAAAATATGTTTAAAAGAAGAAGGAGGAGGAGGAGAAGGAGGAGGAAGAGAAGATGAAGAAGAAGAGGAGGAGAAGGAGGAGAAGAAGATGAAGGAGGAGGAAAAGGAAGAGGGGGAGGAAGAGGAGGAAAAGAAGATAAAGAAGAAGAGGAGGAGAAGAAGACAGAGGAAGAGGAGGAGGAGGAAGAGAAGGAGGAGGAGGAGGAGGAGGAAGAGAAGAAGAAGAAGAAGAAGAAGAAGAAGAAGAAGAAGAAGAAGAAGAAGAAGAAGAAGAAGAAGAAGAAGAAGAAGAAGAAGAGGAGGAGGAGGAGGAGGAGGAGGAGGAAGGGAAGAGGAGAAAGAGGAGGAGGAGGAGGAGGAGGAGGAAGAGGAGGGAAGAGGAGGAGGAGGAGGAGGGGGAAAGAAGAACAAGAAGAAGAAAGGAAGAGGAGGAGGAGGAGAAGTTGCCTGATACCTCTGCTCAATGCCTGCGGACTGTAAGGGGGTGGGGCAGAGGCGGGGAGGCAGCACTCCAAAGGAGAGACTCCAGAGCCCCATAGGCCGGCCTGCCCTGGCCCTTGGCCCCGGCCCCGCTCTGGAGGTTTCCGTTGGGCAGCTACCTGCGGCCCCCCTTCACGGCCGCCATCGGAAAGTGCAAGTCGCTGCCTGGAAGCCAGATAATGGCAGTGGTTTCCCAAACGCACCCTGGCGATGGCAGACGGTGACATCAATCCAGCCCAATTGCGTTTGAAGCTGGAATGCTCCAGATCTCATAATTCCTCCTTAATTGTTGAGGAACTAATTAAACCCACGGCATCTCTGTTAACTGCGTTTTATTGTGTTATTTTCGCTCCCGGACAAGCTAAGTCAGGCACCAACGGCCTTGCTGCGGGCTTCTGGCTCCTGACTAAAGGCGGGAATGGTATTTTCAACGAGCACCGAGTCTGCAGCCCGGAACCCCGGGTGCGTTACCGGCAGGTGCTTGCCAGTTTCCACCGGGCCAAGACCCGGCCGCTGGGCATCACCTTCCCGGCCTGGTTCAAGGCGGCCCTTCCCAGCCAGTGCACATACACACATGTGTGCCCGGGCGGGTACGCCACGCGTGGACCCTGTGGCACAAAACAGACACGGCCCACCAGCCTGGGTGGAGATGAAAGCAAGCAAATGCACAATTGGCAATTTCGTTCCTATGTTTCCTTTCCATTGTTGATTAAGCCCTTTGTTTTAATTACAGCCCTCGGTGGCTCTCCGAAGGTCTGTCTGCCTTCCTGCACGTCCCCAGCGGGATCCGGGCCTCAGCGCCTCTGTGTGCGCTGACCCACTTCCCCCACAAGCAGTCATCCACCACCCCGCAGCACCTGCCCGCAACTCTGGGAGCAGGTGGGGGATCTTACGGCCGGCGTGACCTAGCTCCTGCAACCCTCGTCCCCTGCATACCCCAATTCCCCGAGAGCTCTGGGGGACACTCCTCACACGGATGAACACTTTAGGAGCCAGAGCAGGTGCGTGGCTCTCCAGGGAAATGGCAGACTCAGCCAAGACCGGTTTGGCTCAGTGGATAGAGCGTCAGCTTGCGGACTGAAAGGTCCCGGGTTCGATTCCAGTCGGGGGCATGTACCTTGCTTGCAGGCACATCTCCAGTGTGGGGCGGGCAGGAGGCGGCTGGCCAATGTCTCTCTCTCATCGATGTTTCTGACTTTCTATCTCTCTCCTTTCTTCTCTGTGAAAAATCAATAAAATATACTTAAAAAAGAAAGAAAGAAAGAAGGAAGGAAGGAAGGAAGGAAGGAAGGAAGGAAGGAAGGAAGGAAGGAAGGAAGGAAGAAAGAAAGAAAGAAATGGTAGATTCAGAATGAAAGCCTCTATCACTTACCGCCTCATATTCTAAAACCGCAGCTTGCAACCGGTGCTCCACACGGGCACACTGGCATGCCACAGGCATTTTGCAAACACGCAATGCTGACTATTTAGTCCGGGCACTGCCCTCTTTTCCCTGAGATTCGCAGATAAAAAAAAAAAATGACAACAGCCAACACCACAGTGGCTGCCCGGTGTGCATCACTCCAAAGCATATCCGTGTTCCTTTTCGTCATGTGGGCAGAAATCTGTTTTCTGCTGTGTGGCAGAACGTTAGTAGCTAGTTGATGCACACCGTGAGCAGAAAGCCACTGCTCTGGAATGATGGGATAGAACGGAGATTAGAAATCTTGACCGTGTCCAGTTCCTGCTTCCTCCTTCCAGAAGAAACTGTGGTCTGCAGAGAAGTGGTTATGGGAACCTGGAGCAGTTAGTTCTTAGTGATCCTGCAAGCGGGTCTCCTATCTGCCGGTCCGGAGCTTATTCAGCAAATGCAGTGGTGCCTCGAGATACGAGTTTAATTCGTTCCGTCACCTTGAGGCGTGGGAAACCATGAGACGCTCGAGTCGCGGTAAACGGGTGGTTCGTGTGCAGCCGGCCGATCCGCGTGATGACTCCTATCTCAGATGTTGCTCGTATTTCAAAGCAAAAATCGCTCGCTCGCTCGACGGCTCGTATCTCAAAAATCTCGTATGTTAGGGCACTCGTATCTCGAGGTACCACTGTATCCCCAAATACATACTAAGCGCATGGCCGGGAATCTCCGGCCACCCATGACCTGTCTGCTGTGGGAGCGGCGGGGGGTTCCAGGGTAAACCCTGTCCTCAGAGACAGCGAGGCAGCAGGTGCAGGGGGAGAGGCGGGCAGGTGGGTGTGAGGCGCGTGGCGGTGGCTGCTGAGATCCGCTGGGAAAACAGAGGCCACATACTCAGAGACTCCCCCGGCATTCCCTCCCATAGAAAAGGCTTTCACCATACACAGCCCTTCTCCCGGCCTCTTTCTTGCTGTTTTAAAACCCAAAACAAACCTTTTTAAAACCAAAATAAAGCAAAGAAAAAAATCCAGAACCTCAAAGAGCCTCTGCTACTCGACCAACCATTTATTTGTCCAAAACCCACTTCTTAGTCTCAAAAATAAAAAATAAAAATAAAAAAAGAAGAAAAATAAAATGTGCTGCGGACTCATCTCTTCACACCCTTGCTTCCCGATGGAACAGATCCCTCATGAATTATGTACGTTCAGCTGCCACCCCCAAGGCCCTCTGCTCTCTGAGCCGCGGTGGCCAACTCCCCAGGTGCCCAGTGTGATCTTGGCACCAGCACCATCCCCAGCGGAGGAACCTGGGTCCAGACCCAAACTCCCGACCTTGCCTGCCAGGGTGGCCCAGAGAGGCCCACACCCAGGGCACCGTGACCAGGGGATCGGGTGTTCAGTCTGGTTTCTGGAGAAGGGACCGAATCCCACCCAAGCCCCAACAAAAAAGGGAGGAAACCCATCACCAGAAGGTGGCGCTAGACTTTAAGACAGGCTGGGCAGAAGGGAGTGAATCTACAGATGAGAGGCGATAAAGTCAGAGATGGAAAGAACCTGACATCTCAGTCTAGAATAACCTCCCCGTCACTTATGGGGAAACTGAGGCCCGAAGGTGGACCAAGATTGGCTGACAATTGTATGGACCAGGAGGTAGAACTCATCCTGTCAACTCTGTGTACTCTGTAAAGGGCTCCTGCTTTGGGACAAAGACCAGAGAAGAAAACACGGGATTGGCTGGTCACAGAGACACGGGGTTTAGGAATTAAAGTGCCAACAAGGGGCAGGACCCACAGTTTCTTCCTGGGGCAATGGTCATGGAACCTCCCAGAATAGAGAGGAGGCCGCAGAAAGACCAGGCCCAGTGGTTCTGGAAGCATCTCTGCTTGGCCTGGCTAGTGAATTGGGTCTTTACAAATGGGCTTCGAAGAAGACAGGAGGGCTGGTCAACCTTGTTAGTGTCCCTCTTCGCTGACTGCAGGATGGACTCATCCTTCCCCTCCTCTTCACTCATCATGTGACCCCACCTTCCATGGCCGGGGTCCTTCATGATGAGCCACGTCCTAAGAGCAAGGTCTTCCTTGGCCTCATGTCCTGAGAGTGAGATAAAGGCCACGTGGCTTCACTTCTTCCCAGCTGTGCTACGTGGACCGTTCACTTCACGACTCTGAGCCCTGCTATCTCTTCATCAGACAAATAGCATAAAAATCTCCCTGCTCAGAATCACTTCTGACGATTAAAAGTCCTAATGTCAGGTGCCTGGCGCTACACCCAGCAGTGAGGAAGTGCCCAGATTAGAAATCTCCCTCCTCTTCCCGACGCCCCTCAAGGAGGTACAGTGGTACCTCGAGATATGAGTGCCCTAACATATGAGATTTTTGAGATACGAGCCATCGAGCGAGCGAGCAATTTTTGCTTTGAAATACGAGCAACATTTGAGATAGGAGTCATCGCGCGGATCGGCCGGCTGCACACGACCCACCCGTTTACCGCGACTCGAGCGTCTCATAGTTTCCCACGCCTCAAGGTTACGGAACGAATTAAACTCGTATCTCGAGGTACCACTGTATTGCAGGCTCAGGTGGGAACTGCCATCCAGAGTGCATTGCAGAAGGAAGACCTTGCTCTTAGGACGTGGCTCATCATCAAGGACCCCGGACGTGGAAGGTGGGGGTCACAGGATGAGTGAAGAGGAGGGGAAGGGCGAGTCCATCCTGCAGTCAGGGGAGAGAGACACCTACAAGGTTGACCAGCCCTCCTGTCTTCTTTAAAGCTCATTTGTAAAGACCCAATTCCCTGGCCAGGCCCATGGGGCATCCATGGATACCTGCACACGGGCAGAGACATGCCCAGACCTGCAGGGGGGCATGCTGTGGCCGCCAGAGGGCCAGGCTCTCCTGGTGGCTCCGACCCAGCAGGGAACCACATTGTAATCTCCTTCCCATCCCCATCCGAGTGAGTGGCCGACTCCCTCTTTTCAATCCCTGACCCTCATTCAGGGCTCGCAGGAGCTGGGCAGCATTCTCAGCATCCTCTTCACAGACAAAAGGCCAGGCCTTCAAAGGGCTTCCTGGGGACCACACAGCAAGGCAGCCCGTTGAGTAGGTGAGGCCCTCGGCTGATGGACAAGGCCCAGGCCCCGCCTGGCTTCTGGTTGTGGTTCCAGAATTAGCTCCCCACAGGTCTTAGCCTCAGTTCCCAGCGGAGAGGTGAGGGGACAGAAGAACGGACCTCCCTGAGGCTACTTCCGGTTCTGTGACCCTCAGCTCTGGATTCAGTCCTCTGTGTCTCCCATCTCCCAGGGAAAGACGACCTATGGTCTCTGAGGGGCCACTGTCTAATCTAGAACATTGCATAGAGGCAGCACTTTCTGCGCCATCTTTTAGGAACATCACATGAGGAAGAGACAGGGGTCACCTATAAGGGCAGAGGGGCTGACTACCATCCCTTCCCACCCATCCCATGCCTCCCCCCCCCCCATTCATGGACTTCTCTGCTTCTGCCCAGGCCTCTACCAGTAACATGGGCTTGATGCTCCTGCTGTTATAACTGGCTGATAAATGATACACTTCTCATTAAGCATCAGCCTTGTCCCTAATATATAGTTAGAGGAATATGGGCTCCCTGAGGCTGCGCCTGTGTGGCCCATACCTGTGCTGATGCAGTGTTTTACCCTCAGCTGGACTGCCAAGTTCAAAATCCTGGCTGCTACCTGTTAGCTGTGTCACCACAGGCAGGCGGTTCCATCATTTGGGACTTTAGTTCCTCCACAGAACATTGAGGATGAAGGCACCTGTGCACGTAGCTCATGTGAAGCACTTACAGTGACTGATTTGTAGCGAGTGCTTAGTAAACGTTAACTAAGATTGTCAGTGTCCTTTACATGCATTCATCTGACATGCACAGTTGGGGCCCCCTCTGCAGGCACCAGAGAGATTCTTCAAAGAAAGGGAAGTTGCAGGGGCTTCTGGGCGTGTGACTGAGGAGAGCACCTCTCAGGCTCAGATTGCCACCTGGGGGGTGGGGGCGGGGCCTTGGGTAAGACTACCATAGTTAGCCCTCGGGATTCTGCGCACTCTCCTTTCTATGTCAATGTCAATGGCCTCCTCTCTTCCTGAAGGTGCAGACTTCCCCTGAGGTCACTTGTGACCCTCCCTCCCTCTTTGTTCCAAGGAAAACCCTCCTTTGGATTCATGCTTTCAAAATCCATTCTTGGTGTCCTGACTGTGTGTCAACAGCATGGTAGGCTTTGGAGAAGGAAGAGAGATGACTGATGTATTGTCCCTGTCCTTGAACAGCCCACACCCTTCCATACATCCCTCTAGACACCCCTCTGGTTCCTTCAAATGGTATTTATTGAGCACTTACTAGATGTCAGGCATGTGTGTAGCTGTGATCAAGATGGACAGAGTGAAGTTACGGTCAACCGGGAGACAGCCTGTGAGAAAACATGACAACTGTGATGACAGGAGAGCGCCAGACTTCATGGGAGTGCAGACTAGACAACAGATAATAACAACAAAGAGAGATAAGGGTGGTGAGACAGGGAGGCATAGAGGCAGCTGGAGCGCACAGGAAGAGGCCAGCCTCTCTTAGGGTTCAGAAAAGCTTCACCATGAAGAGGAACAACATAGCGTCATGGAAACCATGGGTTCTAGAGGCAAGCAAGTACCTGGCTTTGAAATCCAGCCATGCCACTCCCTGGCTTCTGGATTTCACTTGGAAAAGAACGCCATCTTTCTAAGCCCCTGTTTTCCCATCCACTCAAATGGGAATAATATCAGTCCCGGATGTTATGACGTTGACACGGGGATTGAATGAGAGGATTGATGGGAAATGCATTGCTGGTTCTGCTGGTATAAAAAAAAAGAATGCCCAATAAATGTTCATCTTTATTGCTATGATTGAGTGAGATGTGAGCTGCAATAAGGGACGGCCAGGAAGTGATCATGTAGAAAGGCATCCCACCCTCTGCCCTGAATGAATCCCTGGCGTTGGGCCAATCATTTCTTTCCCTGGGCCTTCATTCTTTTCCTTTATAAAGTAAGCCGATCTCTTACTTACCACTGAGGTCTCTTCCTGCTATAAAATGCTCCGGCTCTAAGTGCTCTCTGGCCTTTTGAAGTCTATGACCACACAGCGTACCAGTCTTTTACATGGCTGGACAGGACATGGCAGGCATTACCCATTCACAGGGTCACCGTGAATCAGAGCTAACCCAATGGCAGGTAACACGCACACATTTATTAGCCAAATCGTAGTCTTAGGGACAGCAACGTCGCTCATGTCAAAGATCTGGCCCAACAAGAAGGCAGAATTCCATGAAAACCGGTACCCAGTGCTGGTGGGCTCACAGGACACCCCTGTCTATATGTTCAGTCTCAGCCCCAAGGCTGCACCGCCAACTCCTTCCCCCCGGAAAGCACAGGTGCGCAACAGAAGTGATGACAGAACCATCACAACATGCACTCAGCTTCGCCAGGCATGTGGTTTCAATATGCCCCATCGTGCTCATGACATTGTGGTCGATACTTTATTGTCTGCCTTTCAACAGAATCCTTTCTCCGGAGCGCTGGCCAAGTGGCCAGACCCACACAAATTCAACTCCGTGTTGAATCGTTCTCCTCTGGCTTCTCTTCGGTTCCAGGGAAAAAGGTGTTTTGTTTTGTTTCTCCTTGTTTTCCATCTTGTTCAATAGCATCGTTATCTTGCTAAGACAAAAGCTGGGAGTCATCACCCCAGACTTCTTGGCCTCAAGTTCAATAATTAACCAGGGTCAAGCGTTGTAAATCCCATCTCCTGGAAGGATGCCTTTCAGACGAGTCCGGTGTACTCTAGCCCCGTTGCTACGCCCTGGCTCAATAATCCTGTCCTGGTTCAGAACGTTGCAATAAACGGTGGTTGACTATTCTCCACTGGCTTCCTTTTCTCTCCTTTCTACAAAACAATTATAGCCGAGACCAGTTTGGCTCAGTGGATAGAGCGTCGGCCTTCGGACTGAAAGGTCCCAGGTTTGATTCTGGTCAAGGGCATGTACCTTGGTTGCGAGCACATCTCCAGTGTGGGGTGTGCAGGCAGCAGTCTCTCTCTCATCAATGTTTCTGACTTTCTATTCCTCTCCCTTCCTCTCTGTAAAAAATCAATAAAATATATTTTTAAAAAATTATAAATGGTCATGTATTCCACTGCCTACCGCTCACCAATGAGCTCCATCATTCGCTACACCCATGTTCCTGACCTTGAGCATCCATCTGTCACCTCGAGGGCCCGTGAAAACAGACATTGGAGGGCTCATGCCAACAGTCTCTGAGACAGTAGGTCTAGGATGGGGCCTGGGAATTTGCATTTGTAAGAAGTTGCCATGGAAGCTGATAGCTCCTTTCTAGGGACCACACTTTACCCTGTTTCCTCGAAAATAAGATGGCGTCTTATATTAATCTTTGCTCCCAAAGATGCGCTAGGTCTTATTTTCAGGGGATGTCTTATTTTTCCATGAAGAAAAAGATGGTACACATTTATTGTTGAACCAAAAAAAAAAAAAAAGGAAACTTATTACCTGACAAACCAGCTCACTGATGGGCCGCAGCGCAGCCGGAGCTGTTCGGGCAGGGCGAGGTCTCTTTACATCAGGAGTCAGACGCCTGACAATAGCTTCGGAGGCCTTCTATTCCGGGGAGGCCTGATGTTTGGGGGAGGCCTGATGATCAGGGAGGTCTTATTTTCGGAGGGGGGGGTGCCTTCTATGACAGCGAGAGGCAAAACGGGAAGTGGGTCTTATTTTCGGGGGATGTCTTACTTTCGGGGAAACGGGGTAAGTGCCACTGCCTCGCATTCTAAGATGTGAAACCCTTTGGCCTGGCAGTCAAGAATTTTGACCATCTGTCCCCAGCCTCGTTTTTCCGTCGTCATCTCAAGGTGTACCAGAGCGCATTTTGTGATGGCCAAGGCCAAACATCATTGTCCAGCAGGGTCTTGCTAGTTAGAGCAAAGAATCCAGACTGTGCGAGGCTCACACCCTTAGAAGCCGGCGGTGGGGAGGAGGCAGAAGTCAACAGAAGTCAACCGGCAACCCGGGGCCCGGCCACCCGGCAGGTGCTGGCAGGCACCGACACCCCAGCTTTGTAGCCGCGCTTCGGTGGAGACACCGTCCAAGACGCTGTTTTCTCCCGACGCCTTAGAGCCATGTGACAAAACAAACAGCGCGGCCAGCTCACGACGGAGGCCAAACATAAACAAGACCCAGAACAGAAGAGCGTGGATGGGAGCCAACCAGGAGAGGTGGTTTAAGGTTAGGAAATCTGGCTTGGAGATCACATGTTGTCTCAACTTGTAAACATCAAAGCGCCAGACTGGGAAACGGTAATAATATAATAATGATTAATAACAATAAAATTATACCTTCCCCACTGTTCCCCGAGGATATAAAATCATTTTGGAAAATTAAGATGTAATAGGCGCATTAAGTCATTTAGTCCGTCTCCTGCGAGGGAAGAGCTGCACACATTTGCAGGGTCTGCTGGTCCAGGGAAGACTCAGGCAAAACTCCAGAGATGCTGCTAACAGCCACATCTGAGAGCCACCGCCTCCTCCACCTTTGGAATTCTGGGTTTCCATAGAGGAAACGAGGCTTCTTCCCACCTCCTTGGAAGGGAAAGAGAGGGCCTGGTGCCCCCACCCTGTGCATCCCTCACCAGGTCAGCACCAGCCACCATGTCCAGGAGCATCTTGTGGTCGGACAGTGGCTGTGACCCTGGCTGCCACACGTGTTGGATTGAGATGGAGTCAACACACTGAACACAATTAGAGAACTAACCAGAACTTCCTTGCAGCCTTTGGAGGATCTGTGTGCATTTGCCTGTTTTTTTTTTTGGGGGGGGGGGTGGAGAGGGTCATGAGCAAAAGACCCTGAAAAAGCAGAGTTCACCAAGGGATGAGTGACTCTCGTATAATATGATGTGATGGTGATGCTCAAGTCATTTCTCTGAGCCTCGGAGGGGAATTTTCCAAGATAAAAATAAACATTAATTTATTTTTCGCCTTAGCAGCCTCACCCCAAAATCAACACCCCCAACGACAAACACCCCACCTACCAGGTGTAATTGCCCAATAGGGCCTTTGAATAAAACTGTTTTCTATAGAATTTATTTGGGATGAAATCCATCTTTTCTGCTCTCACAATACATATTTTCTCTTGTTGCCTCATCTATCGTAACATAAATTCCCAATGGGAGATTTGCTAATCTATAAGGAGGGTTTTCCGTGCTTGTGTCTGAATCATCTTCACAGTGTTTGAGTAGCTCCTGACCAAAGAGGTTTGTAGAATTTTAAATTTTTCAATAAAACATCATCACTTCTTTTTAGAGCTGTGCCATCCAATATGGCAGTCTCTAGCCACACATGATAGTTTAAGTTTCCATTTAAAATTACTAACAGAGTAAACACCTTAGTCCTGTATTTCAGTCCAACGTGTGGTTCATTTGCATGAACCACATGTTAAATATTGGGTAGCATAGACAGAGAATGTTCTCTTATCATGGAAAGTTCTATTGCTCACCCTTGTTTTAGACGTTCAGCTTTTAGAGATTTATTCATTCCGTGACCCTCTCCTCTCCCACCCCACCACCTGCTCCTGGAACCCACCTTCACGACACACCTCCTCCTCGCTCAGCAAATGCAGCTGCTTCCCACTTGAGCTCCTAGACTCCCTCCTGTCCAACACAGCCCTGCATCCCGGCAGAGAATGTACAAGAGATTCCTGCAAGGCGGTTCCTAACGCAGAGCCGGGCTCAGGTGCCAACACTCAGATTATCGGCGTCGGATCCCATTATTGTTTTTGAACATTTCATCTCTTTTGTCCTCAGATGCACGTCTATCCCTTACGGACCTGCGTGTCCATTATCCTGCCCGCTGTGACCTTGAATGACTCTGAGCCACCACTGTTTGAGAATTCCTCCAACTTCCGGCATATTTTCAGTGTCTCCAGACCATGGTTGGTCAATGTGGGCTCAGTGTCACCTTAGAAAGTTTGGGAAAGGCCATCCGGGTTGAAAGCACTCACTAGTTTTCATCTCAACAGTCCTGTGTCTGCTCAAGCTGGAACATGGCAGGATAGAAAGAATACTAACAGTCGTGGAATTCTGACTTTGCATCTCCATGTCTTTGTTTTGGGCTCTGCGGACTTGGGCAAGCTCTGAACACCTCTGATCCTCCCTTCCTCACCTCTGGTGGTAATAACAACAACCGTGAGTGTGTGGTTGTTGCATAACAATCATATGTAATAATATGAGCAGCTAGCTCCATGGTGAGCTTAGATAAATCTAGACATTCGAGGCAATCCTTCCTTTTCCATGTGTCCCTATAGGAATTTCTGAATCACTTGTAATAGAATAATGCAGCTGATAGGTTTTTTTGATAAGCCCTTAAAAAGCTACAGCTTGCTGAGACTGGTTTAGCTCAGTGGATAGAGCGTCGGCTTGCAGACTGAAAGGTCCCAGGTTCGATTCCGGTTGGAGGCATGTACCTTGCTTGCGGGCACATCTCCACTGTGGGGCGTGCAGGAGGCAGCTGATCGATGTCTCTCTCTCATCAATGTTTCTAACTTTCTATCTCTTTCCCTTTCTCTCTGTAAAAAAAATCAATAAAATATATTTTTTTAAAAAAAGGCTACAGCTCTTAAAAGTAACTATTCAATTAGCATCTTGCTTTTGTTCGTATTACTACAAATAACTTGTGTTATCCTTGCGCTGCAAAGTTAACCATTCAGAACAAATGTGTGTCATTCGAAATCTTACATGGCAAGCAAATCCCTTCAAAAGCCAACACTTTCCGAGCTGACTTCAAATTAGCGAGACCCAAGTTTTCTCTGTCCAAGTTAGATTCCTAATCTCCAAGGTTATTCTTGTTCCTCGCTTGGCCGCAAACACGAAAGCAAGACCAGGCAGCACAGCACGGTGGGTGCAGAGCGCTGGCTCTGGAGCCAACCGCCTGAGATAGAATCTGGACTCAGACACCTCCTGGCCGAGGACTAAATAAAGGCGTACGCCAGAGCAGCGTCTGGCAGGGACAGTTATTCTCGCTCTAGATCTAGGCGGGAATTATCCTGATACTCCAAGGACCCGGGCACACTCTGAAATGTTATGATCATTGGAGGGGGGAGGGGGATGCAGATGGGACTTCTAGCCATCGTTACTGCTATTGTGAAATGTATGGACCACTCATTCTGACCAGGCCCCGTGCTAAGTGCTTTATCTACATCATTTCATCTTATTTCATCTTCATCCTAGGTGCCCTGGGTGGAGTTCTATATCGAGTTCATGGCAAAGCCAGGATTTGTCACAGAAAAATCTGACTCCTAAACCTAGACTTTGAACTTCCTGTTGCTTCTGCCTCTCTGGGTAAGTATGCTGCAGCCTCGCATACTGGGCCAGGTCCTGGTTCCTCGGGAATTCGGGATTTAGCTTGAGAAATCTGTTTCCTTGAATGCAAAATGAGGGTGATAATACAGTGGTACCTCGAGATACGAGTGCCTTAACATACGAGATTTTTGAGATACGAGCCATCGAGCGAACGATTTTTGGTTTGAAATATGAGCAACATTTGAGATAGGAGTCATCGCGCGCATCGGCCAGCTGCACACGACCCACCAGTTTACTGCAACTCGAGCGTCTCATAGTTTCCCACGCCTCAAGGTTACGGAACGAATTAAACTCGTATGTACTTTGCTGAGGGGCTTCATATGAGAATTAAATGAAAGCGTGCAAACACCCCAACATATCGCAGGCACGCAGCAACACAGGACAAATGAGCCCCCACTTTGCACAGGGAAGGGAAGTCCCTCTGCCCCCCACCGCTGGCAGTGGCCTGAGACCTCACCGCAGCAGTTAAATGGGTAATGACTTTAGCCAAAGAGGATGCTAATTATCAAGGTGCGAGTCCTGGGAACACCCAGCTTCCCACACACCCGTCTTGCTTGGCGTAATCAGGCGTCTCGGAGCTTCTACAGGGCTGGTTGGTCCATGAAGGTCCTAAGACCTTTAGGAGATTGGTGTGTGTGTTTCTTAACTGCTCTTTGCAGATGGAAGTTACAAAGATTCAACAATCTGATGGTCTCTTCATGATCGCTGGTCTCTAGTTTGTCCTTGGCTCTAGATGGTGGTCAATGCTCCTCCAGTTTGCTCCTGTGCTCTTAGATCTTCACCCTCAATTCTCAACAAATCGCCCATCCCATCCTCAATCCCTGGCCCTCTCAGTGGCTAAAGACCCCCTCCCCTTCATCCAGAGAGCTCCCCCGTTTTAGCATATAGGTCTAAAGGTACCACTATATCAGTGGTTCTCAACCTGTGGGTCGCGACCCCTTTGGGGGTCGAATGACCCTTTCACAGGGGTCGCCTAAGACCATCGGAAAATGCAGATATTTACATCATGATGCATCACAGTAGCAACATTTCATGGTTGGGGGTCACCACCCCATGAGGAACTGTATGCAAGGCTCGCGGCCTTAGGAAGGTTGAGAACCGCTGCTCTACAGCAATATGTTTACACACATACATATCCTGTAACAAGCTTCCGTGTGACTGATACTTGATGTCTCAATAATACCCAGGTCCCTAGTAAGTTACAGTGGACCAGACGTGAAAAGCTGCCTGGGTTTTATGGAAAGGACAAAAGCAAGAGGAGGTGAGACATACTGAGGGAATCAAAACCACCACCAATAGCAGCCAGCGTTCAGAAAGGAGGGAGGTGAAAGATCAGCAAGAAGCCAACATCCTGGGGCCATTCAGCACCAGAACAAGAGGCAAGGCGAAGCTCAGACATCCCCACCGCCATCCCCACCTCCCTCCCCCTCCTACCTCTACCCTATACCCATCCTGAACCAGAAAGCAATGTGCCTGACTGGCAGCCTGTGCCCCAGTGGATGTTTATGAGCCCTGCCGGGCAGGTGAGCACCTGGCATGTCCGGGCTCTACCAGTCCTTTGAGTTCATCAAATCCAAGCTCTCAGAGTTCAGGGAACTGGTTACAACCCAAGAAGGGCCGCCAATGTTGAACTCTTTCCCTCCAAAAGTGAAATCCCTTAGAAATGGACAAATTCCATTCAACACCTTTGCTTTGTTGTATACAATAATGATGATAGAGGTCATGGCTAATACGTGTCAACTGCTTGCCATTGGCCAGGCTCTGTTCTACTTGCCTTAACTCGATGGTTGGCAAACTCATTAGTCAACAGAGCAGCAAACCGTGACTCAGCTCTCTAGCCACAGTTTGCCTTAACTCATGTCCTATTCACAGCCATCCTTGGAGTAGAAATGATCAGGCCCATATTCCAGAAAGTGGAAGTGTGGCAGAAGGAAGTTAACTCCCCAAAGTAACAGACCCCAGGAATGATGGAGCTCAGAGAGGAGTTATTATTTAAGGTGACGTCCATCAGAAAATGTAGAACATGAGTAGTGTTTGCACTGCTGTTATCTGAATCCATCCATGCTCTGTGTCTGGTTCCCTAAAGATGAAGATCAATGACACGGGATGCATTAGCCTCTGATCCGCTGGCCGGGTCATCCCTCCCATCAAGCCGCACCCCTGGTTGCGGGCACATCCCTAGTAGGAGGTGTGCAGGAGGCAGCTGATGGATGTCTCTCTCTCATCCATGTTTCTAGCTCTCTAGCTCTCTCCCTTCCTCTCTGTAAAAAATCAATAAAATATATAGATAAATAAATAAATAGCCGTTCCCTAAGGCAATTGATCTAGGGGCCTCCGGAGTCTCGGGGAGGTGGCCCTGGAAGAGCAACGTGAGACCTCCATGCAGCCCGGGCTCCCGAGGTGTCTGCCTCCGGCCACCTGATAACTCCCGCTTTTCCAAATGCAGCCGCAGCTCAGGCACCGGGCGCTTCCCCCTGATGCTCATTCAGCGGCTTGTCCATCAGCTGTGCACCCTTCCTTCAAAGTGGGAGCCTTATTAACCTCCACGCTGGATGGGACAGTGGGGGACAGGCCGCCGCAGACAATGCGCACCCCTCCCGGCTCCCAAATCCCATGGTCCTGCTTCAGCTGCCCCCACACGTTCCTCGCGAGGGATGAAAGCGACCCTGGCCCGCCCGCTCCTTCCAACACACAGGCAACGAGAGGACCGCGTTAAAAAAAGGAAAAGAAAAGAAAAGAAAGTTGGTGGAGGCCCCGCTGATTGAGACATCTTGGAGGGAAACCAGCTCTGAGCGTAACCAAACTCCACACTGGGCCCAGCCCTGGCCTCGGCGGGCTCTGCCGGCAGGCAGCACGCTGTGCGCGCCATGTGCGAGATCCGAGGCAAACATATAGTTGGCAGAGGAGCTGGTCTCGGAGGCGGGCATGCCAGGGTTGCCCAGATACCGGGAGAAAGTAGCTCCAAGGTTGGGAGTGCCTTGTCGAGAAGATTCGAGCTGGGAAGTGAGGGAAGTTATTAGTGGAGGCAGCTTGGATATCAAAAATATGGTCTCAATGACTGGGTCAGGGGAAAGGGCAATCTGGTCCCTCCTTGTCCGCCCCCCCCCCTTCCCCTGCCCCAGGGAAACAGCCATCCTTTGACTTCTTTCTCTTTGTTCCATCACAGCAGAAAGTTACCTCGCTGCTAACAGCTTTCCCTGGCTTTCCAAGAAGCCTGGCTCCTCCGTCAATTTCCACCAACGCCAGCCCCCGCGCCAAGGAACGGGCATGTCTGTGAGTTCTGGAAACGGCCTGAGGAGATGCACAGGCCACGGACATGAAAAGCGCACAAAGGAGGGTCTCTTTCTCTCTCTACTCTCCCGTGCTCGGCTACTTCCTCACGGGCAGGGCCAGCGATGGAGAGAGGAGTTGCTCGTTCCATTCAGCTGTCCCCACCTTTACTTCCCCCACTTTTTTAAAAGATTGAATCAGCTGAAACCGGTGTGGCTCAGTGGATAGAGCGTCAGCCTGTGGACTGAAAGGTCCCAGGTTCGATTCTGGTCAAGGGCATGTATCTTGGTTGCGGGCACATCCCCACTGGGGGGCATGCATGCAGGAGGTGGCTGATCGATGTCTCTCTCTCATCGATGTTTCTAACTCTCTATCCCTCTCCCTTCCTCTCTGTAAAAAATCAATAACAAATATATATATATTTAAAAGATCGGAATCACCACCTGTTCCTCAGATTCCTAGTTATCCGAGGAATAGAAATGAACTTGGAGGAGACGGCTGGGGCCTGTTTCTGGCCCGGTCCCCAATGTCCTCAGTGGGCACAGGTGGAAATGGGGAGAGTCCCCTTCTCACTCCACTCCCACACCCAACTCTGCAGGAGGATGGGGGGGAAGCAGGGCTTCGGCTTTTATTCTTTCTGCTCTAGTCATGTTTCTTTCCTTGGACTCTGTTGGAAGCTGCCCATTGCCTTCACTAGCAGAGAGGTGTAGATAAGGGGTCCGGAAGGCTGGTGAACCTTGAGGCTCTGGCAAGGGTCGGAGACATACACCCACAGTCTAGTTGAGACAAAGGGAGCTGAAGCAACTTCCACCTTTTGGTCTTATGTCAGTCCTTGCTGATGGGCTGTCACTGAGCTGTTACTGGAATTGCCAGCCTAAGGGATATGGGTGTATCCCAAAACCTGAATAAAAGGGGTAGCAAAGCCAGAGCAAAGGGCCTTGGGCTTCCACCTGGCCCCCAATTTCCAAATTATTATTTCTTGTCTTGTTTCTTTCATTTGTGCATGGCCTCCTCCATGAAGAACTGAAACTGAAACCTGAACCATGCAGGTCGTGGGGAGACACCTTCAGGACTCCCTATTAAGTTCTAGTACATGTGCAATTACAAAATGGGGGGGGGTTATAAAAACAGGTGAATGATGAAGCGTTTTCTGATAGCCTATGAGCAAGGATGCCAGCTCGCCAGCTCGCTCACACAGAATGCCAACCACTAAGCTGGGCCTTCATCCCTCCAATCCTTTTTTTTTTTTACTATATTTTATTGATTTTTTACAGAGAGGAAGGGAGAGAGATAGAAAGTCAGAAACATCGATGATAGAGACATCGATCAGCTGCCTCCTGCACATCCCACAGTGGAGATGTGCCCGCAAGCAAGGTACATGCCCCCGACCGGAATCGAACCTGGGACCTTTCAGTCCACAAGCCGATGCTCTATCCACTGAGCCAAACCGGTCTCGGCAATCCCCCCAATCTTTTGATAGAAGGGTGCGGGTGACCCAGATCACTAAAGATGCTTTTCATCACTGCCTCTCAGGACTCCAGTTCCATCAGCTCCCCATCCAGGCCCTGCCTGTCCCTCTGCCCACATGTCTGAGGTCCCTGCGCCTGGAGGAGGGGCACATGTGGTTCATGCTGTAGAAAACCTCCACCAACACAGGGATGACACAGTGAATCTTCTTCTAACACTGCTCTCCCCAAAGCCATGGGGTTGAGTAAATAGTCCACATTTATACTTTTGCCCACCAAAAAGCTGACTGTATTCTCTTAAGCTCTACTAGCGGTGCCATGGTGATTTATTTCTTAAAAGAGAACAAAAAACAAATCTTTATTCTGTTTCAAGAAACCTGGTTCAGCGAGGCTATCCTTCGCTTTCTCTGCTCAGTCTCCCTTGACTCTTTAAGGGAAGCAACACAAAGACTTTTCTTCATTCGGTGCTCATTGAAGGCACAGCAACAATTATAGATTTTTTTTAAGAGTAATTTATGAAAATAGGAAGAAAAATGTTTCTTCTGATGCTATACACGCTGCTAGCTTATTATATAACTAGTGTTCCAATGCGCGGATTGGTGCACATTGAAAGGAAAGTGATTAGAAGAAATATTTTAATATCACTATTCAGCCTTTTTCTATAACTGTCAACCAAATTCACCATCGACAATGACAGATCAAAACACATGCCAGTGATTGGTGCCGGCGAGAGCTTTATATGTATTGTGCGTATGTGAGTCAACTTAGCCTTTTATGGATATCAGAACACATAACACATTAATTGGTTGCCTCCTGCACGAGACCTGACCAAGGCCAGGGTCGAGGAGGAGCCTGGAACCACGGTACGTGCCCTTAACTGGAATCGAACTCCTGACCTTTTAGTCTGCAGACTGACTCTCTATCCACTAAGTCAAACCAGTGAGAGCTTTATTTGTTTTCTAAAAGCCTTGCCACAGTCCCACTTTCTTCCCTGCTCAGGTGTCCAAGTGCAAAGGAGCATGAAGGCCAAATGATGTACTTTATGGATTGGAGGCATTGCAGGGAAATCGTGTTCTCCCTCTCCTCTCCCAGACCTGGAGCCTGGCATGGTGGGTGGTACGGGGGCTGGGAGGGCAATGAGAGCACACCCAGAATGACTCAGAACACCTGATGGTCCAGGCCTCAGCCATCCTTCCACTCTGCAGGTTCACGGTATCAGGGTAATTGACTAGCAGGTGAAATTTCTCACGCCCCTCCAGGGCCAGCCATGTGTCCAACCAAGGACACCTTTGCAGGAAAGTGTACTGAGTTATGAGCACTCAGGGTCCTCCACACAGCAGGGACCAGTAGGGGATATTAGGTGTGACTCTGCAGAATCAACTTTCAGGCTCTCTCATTGGCATCAGCTCCTGAAAGTCTGGCCTCTCTGCCTCTACACATATGTAGACCAACTGCTCAAGAGAGCTGACTTGATTAATTCAGAATATTGTTGGATCAAGGAGGCATCCTGATGTCATCGATCGAGCACGGGGGTTTGAAATCAAACGTAAGATCTTACTCCTGAGCTGCCTGACTTTACACGCCACGCACCACATTGTTCTGCGTGTAAAACAGGGATAAAACTGTGATTGATCAGCTATCACCTCACAGGTACAGACGGCCTTTCTTAAGCACAAAGTCAAAGAAGAGAAACATACACGGAAGGTGGAAGTGAATGCACAGTCTTTAGAAACGATAAGGAAATTAAAATAAAAGGCCAAGTGTGAAACTTTATATGTGCCTAATGGATTAATCTATATTAATAAAAGGGTAATATGCTAATTAGACTGCGAGACCTTCCAGGACATCCTTCCAGAGAAAGCTATGATGGTGAGGTCGAGGCAGAGGCTGTTAGGGGCTATCAGGCCAGGAGGGGAGGGCAGTTAGGGGTGACCAGGCTGGCGGGGGCGGGGGCAGTTGGGGGTGAGAAGGCCTGCAGGCAGAGAAGTTAGGGGCAATCAGACAGGCAGGCAGGCAGGAGAGCAGTTAGGAGCCAGTGGTCCTGGATTGCGAAAGCGATGTCCTGACTGCTGGTTTAGGCCTAATCCCTGTGGAGACATCCAACAGTGGGAACATCACCCAAAGGGTCCCAGATTGGAGAGGGTGCAGGCCAGGCTGAGGGACACCTTTCCACCCTGCACGAATTTCATGCACCAGGCCACTAGTGTTTTCATAAAAGGAGCATTTGAGAGTCAATAATAAAAATGGTCAACCAAATTTTAAATGGGTAAGAGACATAAAAAGACGATTCATAAAAGATACATATAAATAATCAGTAAGCAAGTGAGAAAATATTCAACCTCACTAAACATCAAAGAATGACAAATTACGTCAGAATGGCATTCCATATTTGACCTATTCCATCAGAAAAAGACATTTTTTAACACCAAGACTCGGTTGAGATGAAAGGAAACGTGTAGAGTCCCGTGCTGTAGATGGAACTGCAAACCGGCATAACATTTCTGGAGGCGATCCAAATGTTTTAAAGATGGCCATTCCCTTTCACCAAACAATTCCACTCCAGAGGATTGATCTGAAGGAAATAATTACCAACATGTTAATGATTTAGCCAGAAGGATGTTTGCTACAGTGCTGTTTGTAGCAGCAAATATTTAGAAACACAACCGAGCTATTCAGCATTCATTTAAGTAAGTTACTCCACAAATATTTACTAAGCACTTAGTAAACCTGTGGGTATGGACACAGTAGACCAAGTAAATCAATGCGCTTTAATGTAGTGACTACCCTGTAACATTCAAACGAGCTAGAATATTCAGCGGCAGGGAAAAAAGTAGTCAGGCTGTTAACGGGGGTGGGAGGGGGAAAGGCATGTTAAAAACAGGATATGTAATGTCATTCCATTCGAGGAAAAACACAGATTCCACATGAAATTTTGGAAACTATGCAACAGCTTTCCAAAGAGGTTATTGCAGGGTGAGGAGAAGGGATTGTCTAAACTTCCTTCCTTTGGCTTTCTCTGCATTGCCACCTTTTCTCTATCAACATGAGTCATTTCACAATTTTTTTAAAGTTGCTGATGGCCGAAACCAGTTTGGCTCAGTGGATAGAGTGTCGGCCTGCGGACTGAAAGGTCCCGGGTTCGATTCCGGTCAAGGGCATGTACCTTGGTTGCGAGCACATCCCCTGTAGGGGGCGTGCAGGAGGCAGCTGATTGATGTCTCTCTCTCATCGATGTTTCTAGCTCTCTACCCTTCTCCCTTCCTCTCTGTGGAAAATCAATAAAATATATTTAAAAAAAAATAAAGTTGCTGATGTATCAAAAGCATCTACCTTGTGTTTGGAGGATAAACTAAGAAAAGTATCGGGTGTATAAAAAAATACCCCATCCATTTAATTGGGCTGTGGATGGATTTCCCCGGCACCTTCAGCGACCAGCTCACCTGCATGCTGGCTCCAGCTGCCAGGGAGAAGCTGGGAGGCAGAGCCCCGGGGTCCTCAAAGCAGCCACAGATCCGCCTGCTCTCCCCTCATTCGGAAAGGTGGGCCCGCCTCCCTGGTGTTTCCATTCCCATTGGCATCGATTTGTCACCGGCACGTGACCTTTATTCACCAGAGTTTGCCCTTCTTTTCCCTCTCCAGCCCTTTACCTGGTGCTGGATTCTGTGCCTGGAAAACAGAAAACTGGGGGAGCCCCAGACCCCACCCCCCAAAGAATTTGCAGTCGAGCTGGGAAGGCAAGACCGCTGTGGCAGGAAGTATACCGTCCTAGCCTGTGTTGGCTTTGGTCCTGACTGTGCCTGTTCCAGGTGAGTAGGGGAGGGGGAGGTCCCTAACACAGGAGCAGTTCAGGAGGGCTTCCTGGAAGAGGCAGCAGGAGCACTGGCTCTGAAGATAACAAGAGGGGAGACATTCCAGGACAAAGGATAGAGGTCTTCTCATACCTGCACTCACTGGCTCCTCTCCTCACCCCTCCTGTCCCCCCCCCCACACACACACACAGGAATCCCTGTCACCTCCAAACCACGGCAGTGCAGGTGACCTACACCCCTCTTTGCATGTTGACCCCACTCTGCCTGTGTCTGTTCCAGGGAATGGAGAGCTCCCTGTGGGGGTGCTCAGCAGGGCTTGGTGTGTAGTTAACGGCACAAGCAGAGAGTCAGATGGTCCTGGCTTAGAGTTCTAGTGTGACCATATACCAGCACGAGACCAGGGACCTGGTACCACCCTCTGCTTCTGTTTCTTCATCTGCTTAATCCTCCCTAGGATTCTTGTGATGGTTTTTTGTCTGTTTGTTTGTTTGCTTAACATCATTATATTGATTTCAGAGAGGAAGGGAGAGGGAGAGAGAAACAGAAACATCTGTGATGAGAGAGAATCATCCATTGGCCGCCTCCCAGGCACGTGCCCCACCGGGGAATCGAACCGTGACCTCCTGGTTCACAGGCGGATGCTCCACCGCGGAGCCACGCCGGTCGGGCTGCGGGCTCCCGTGAGGATGTTCAGCGGGAGGGCATGCGAGTCGTCGTTCACCTCAGGACCCACCTCGAGCACAGGGAAGTGGGTGTTCCTTTCCTGGAGGCGAGATCTCCCTCCCCATTGGGCTGTCTCCCCGGGACCAGGGCCACACATTCACCTCGGGACGCCTCTCCCTGCGGCTGCAGACAAGTTCAGGGAGTAAGAGAGACAGAGGGGGGTCCTCAGAGAAATGAAAAAAAACACACACACACAAAAAAAAAACAATTAGGCAGACTGGCTTTGTGTAGAAGCAGAGTCCGAATACAGTGGTACCTCGAGATACGAGTTTAATTCGTTCCGTCACCTTAAGGAGTGGAAAACTATGAGACGCTCGAGTCTCGATAAATGGGTGGGTCGTGTGCAGCTGGCCGATCCTCGCGATGACTCCTATCTCAACTGTTGCTCGTATTTCAAAGCAAAAATCGCTCGCTCGACGGCTCGTCTCTCAAAAATCTCATCTGTTAGGGCACTCGTATCTCGAGGTGCCGCTGTACACTTCCCTGCTGTCGTCGGTGCTGGAGAAATATCCGCCCCAAGAAAGGTTCCCACAGGACCACTGGCGGGCTCAGCCCAGCCCACGGCCTGGCTTCTGGGGGGCAGGACCGAGCTTGGGGGGTTCCTCCCGCCTCCCCCCCCCTCCCAGTTGTCCATCACCAGCGCTGAGGCCTCCTGTCACATTCTTTCTCCCTGGTTCGCAGCGCAATTCATTCATTCCAGGGATTTCTGAGGGCGTGGGGCCTGGGCGTGCAGGACAGAAGGGGAAAAAGGAGGAGAAGGAACGCTTGAGGCCCCCGGAGTCTTTATAAAACCGGGTGGAAATGCTTCCCCTCCAGATGTGCTTTCCCGACAGATGCCCCTCGGTGGCGGGGGCGGCGGTGCCGGCCGGGAGCCTTCCCAGAGCCGCGACACAAAGCCCGTGTTGTTGCAGAGAGAGCCGTGTAATCGGCTAAAGAATTCCTGGGCAGAACCAAGGGCAGCCGATACCCAGACCTTGAACTCCGCTGCCTCCCCGCATTTTTCCAGCGCTTCCTGGAGAAGGGCAACACCCAGGGGCCTGGATCTTCTTCTCACAGAACGAGGGGGGCCCGCGGGAGGGGCCCTGACACCGAGGACTGTCCCCCCCACCCCTCCCCCCACCCCGGCAGGCATCAGGGAAGGGGAGGAAGGGGGAAAGGGGAGGATTTGCAGGGATTTTTCCAGACTCGCAATGACAGGGGAATGGCAGCCTCCTCCTCCTGCCCCAGTGGGTGGTCTCCACCAGAGGCTCAGGGTTCTGCCCTGGGACCGGGCACCCTCCTGGCCCAGGGGAGCGGGTGCAGGGAGAGCTGGGAACTGGCACTTGGTTCTCAGCACCTGCTTCCCGCCAGGCCCCGCTGCCAGGTGCCACCGCCTGCCCGGCGCGGACCCCAGACTGTCTGTCTGTCTGTCTGTCTATCGTCTGCCGGGGCGGCCTCCTGGCTCTGCCGAGGCCTCGCTGTGTGGCCTTGGGCAAGTGCCCCAGCCTCTCTGTGCCTCCACGTCTTCCCCTGGAAAATCGGGACAGTGATAGTCACGCGCTCACAGAACGGGGTGATAATGAGAACAAGTCAGTCCCCCAATGTGCTTAGAGCGGTAACTGGTGATTAGCAGGTGCCCCGTGGAGTCAGTTATTGCTGTTTTTGTTTGTTTGCTTGTTTGTTTGTTTTAATATATTTTATTGATTTTTTACAGAGAGGAAGAGAGGAGAGGGATAGAGAGTCAGAAACATCGATGGGAAGAGCATCAATCAGCCACCTCCTGCACGCCCCCTACCCGGGATGTGCCCGCCACCAAGATACGTGCCCCTGACCGGAATCGAACCTGGGACCTTTCAGTCTGCAGGCTGACACTCTATCCACTGAGCCAAACCGGTTTCAGCTTTTTTTTATATATATATTTTTTAAGAAATTTATTTTTTTTAATATATTTTATTGATTTTTTACAGAGAGGAAGGGAGAGGGGTAGAGAGTTAGGAACATCGATGAGAGAGAGAGAGACATCCATCAGCTGCCTCCTGCACACTTCCTACTGGGGATGTGCCTGCAACCAAGATACATGCCCTTGACCGGAATGAACCTGGGACCTTTCAGTCCGCAGGCCGACGCTCCATCTACTGAACCACACCGGCTTTGGCGGTTATTGCCATTATGGGCCCTAGCCAGGGCCCTGTCCAGTGACTGTGTGCACGCCTGATCCGAGGGAGGGATTCAGAGGCAGAGCGGGGAGAAAACGCATCCAGGACCTCACAGGACACAGCGCCCGAGGCAAGGACGCGCAGCTCTCGGCTCTAAAGCTCGCTCCGCTGTCCAAAGGGACCCCCTTGACCTACCTGAGGGGGGCAAACTTCCGTTCGGTTAGACCCGCTCTGCAGAAGGAACTGCTCAGCCTGTGCGGACGGGCAGACAGGCAGACAGGAGGACGGGAGGGGCTGCAGGTACCACGGTGGGTCCTGCCCGCCAGCTGGGCTCCGTCTGTGCGGCTGGGGCTGAAGTGTAAATGGTTACAACGCACCGAGCGAAGCCCCAGACGAGGTAGGAAGTAGTAAAGGAACCCAAGCAAGACCCCGGGAGAGACTGAGACACTCATCACCCCCATTCCCAGCGTTTTCCTTGTAGGGGAGGCAGGAGGGTTCGAAAGCAGGTCGTTTTGCGGGTTCACAGGAGGCAGTGCTTAGCAGGCTGTGGGAGAAAGAGGGGTCGCATTGTGTTCGCTGAATTCCACTTTCCCTCGCTGCTATCCTCTCTCTCTGCCCACGTGTGCTCGCCCGCTGGAAGGGCTGCCCCGTGCATGCATGCACACACACACACACACACACACACACACACACACATACACACACGCAGCCGCTGAGTATCTGTCCCTGGAGGCGCCTGCTGGCCGTGGCTCTGTGGTCTCCCACCTGCTCCTGGTGTCCACGTGGCTGTGCAGTGAGTGTGTCCTGGGGCCTGGCCGCCTCTTGACGAGGAGCCGCCGCAGAGGCTCATGCGCCCCGCTACAGCCCAGCACCTGGGAGGGGTTGGGGGACCCTGATGTTGAGACCTGGGCCTCCTCCCCGCTCCCTAGCTCCACCCCCACGCTGCTCCCGAGAGAGAAAACAAGACCTCGGTGGGAAAGAGACTTCCTTCACGTGGGTCTGAACCGGCGAGCAGCCCCGAGGCACCTGAGCCTGGGGGTTCTGGCCTCGCCCCCTGTTCTCCTCTCCACCCCTCGGTCCCCCGGTTCCCCCAGGCTGTCCCTGGGGGCTGCCCTGAGAGCATGCGGCCGATGGCACCGCTGCTGTCCTGTCCTGTCCTGCTCCTGCCTGCCGCCTGCCCATCCACTCATCTGCTCCGTGTGAGTCTCAGATCCGGCTTCTGGGGGGCTGTTGGGGGGTGGGAGGCTGTTGGGAGGGCTAGGGTGGGGCCAGGAAGGAACAGGGGGGCAGGCAGGCAGACGGCCTGGCCTCCTCCCACCTTACCCCTCCCTCTGGGACAGCCAGGGTGGAGGAAGCTGATGGAGACCTGTGCACACATGGCCTCACTAGGGTACCACAGACGGAGGGATGCTGGGCCTCTGTGTCCCCATCCATTAAAGGAGCAGGCTCCCCAGGGCTCCCTAGCTGGGGTCCCGCCCCCCGCATGGCCTAGGCCACAGTCACAACCAGGCGCTCCCTCTCGGAGGCGGCGGAAGGGGCAGAGGATGGGCAGGCCAGCCCGAGGAAGGCCGAGAGCGTCCCCACAGCCCCTGCCC
>PVJN01008228.1:40937-66163 GCA_004026805.1 Lasiurus borealis
CCCCCCCCCCCCCCCCCCCCCCCCCCCCCCCCCCCCCCCCCCCCCCCCCCCCCCCCGCCCCCCGAAGCATTCACCGTCTTGAACTTTCTAATCACGGCCTGCCTTTGTCTGGCCACTTGGGATCATATGGCATCAATTGAGAGAGCGTAACCCGACTCAGGTTCGGTATTTAACATACCTGCCGCGGAGGAAGTGTCTTTGAAGGGGAGGCCATGTGTGGCAGGGAGCCCCCCCCTCCCCTAACCCCCCACAACCCTCCCGGCGGCGGCATGGAGACCCAGGCCCTGCACCTCTTAATCAGGCTCCCGGCTCACCGCGGAGGTCTCACGATGGAAGGGGCAATCATTACGAGGGGCCCCCGGCAGATGAAAGCGGCGGCGGGCCACGACGGTCCACGGGGTCCCCCCCCCCACCCCGCTTCTAAATTATCCCGTGATTTACCTGCATGAAAGGAGAGGAAGTGCCCGCAGATTATTCTAATTGGGCCAGACTTTTCGAATCAGGGGAAATACAGCCAGCCCTTTCCAAGGGGGGGAAACCCAATCCTTTGCAGCGGCCCCCGCTCGCTCTCGCACCGACGACGGGAGGAAGAGAGGGCGCTTTCATTGGCCAATGTGGGTCTGATCAGTGTAAATTGGATAAACGGCGGGGCCAGGAGGGCACGGGGCTCCCAGCGGCCCCTCCCCGGCCTGTGTGTGTGCGCGCTGGCGGGGCTGTCAAAGAGGGCATTCTGGAGCCGGGCACGGCGGTGGCGGAAGAAATACCTCCATCCCGGCCCCGAGCCTCTTCCTCGCGTGATTGGAAACAGGCGGGAGGGTTGGCTGCTGCTCTGAGGTCCGTCCTCCCCTCCCTCCCCGAGGCTCGGCCGGCCCCGAGGTCTGCAGGCTGCCGGTGGCTTTGAAGAGCGGGCACGGGATTGTCTCTGAGGACGAAGGATGCGTTTTGGGGGAAAAAGGCTGCAAGACCAGAGAAGAGGGATCATCCGGGGCGTGATTGAGTGGCCTTGTCCTCCTTCCCCCTCCTCCCGGGACAGGGTGAGACCATCTGTCTGAATGGGCACCTTGTACGGGGGGCAAGTTTGGAGAGGGAACTGGGGGCAGAGACACGAACGACCTTCCATCAGGTCAGAGTTTGCGTCCCTGGAAAAGCTGGGGCGAGTCCTTGCTGCTTTGAGGTCCCCGCTCTGTGCCCCCCAACCCCTGCCACCTCCAGTGGAGACAATGGGCCTTTTCTCCGGAGGACTCAAAGCCGAGTGTGTGCAGGAACGTTTGTATGAAGACGCCATGTGTGTGCACAGCGCTGCACAAGTCTGGGCCAGCTTGGCTCCAGAAGGTGCTTGGGTGTGAAATAAGTGCCGTTTTTTGTTTGGTTGGTTTTTTTTAATATATTTAATGACTTTTTACAGAGAGGAAGGGAGAGGGATAGAAAGTCAGAAACATCCATGAGAGAGAGACATCGATCAGCCGCCTCCTGCACGCCCTCCACTGGAGATGTGCCCGCAATCAGGGTACATGCCCCCGACTGGAATCGAACCTGGGACCCTTCAGTCCGCAGGCCGGCCGATGCTGTATCCACTGAGCCAAACCGGTTCAGGCAAAGTGTCGTTTTTAAGTAAATATATTCCACGTTGGCAGGTCTCAATACACAGAGAAGAACGCGCATCCATGAGTCCACCTATACGTCAGGTGTAAGTGTGTGTGTTTATGCATGAAGCTGTGTCTGCTGCATATCAGTGCGTCCCAGGACCACATCGGCCGTGGCTGAAACTTCTGCCCCGTGAGCAGCACTTGGCAAACCACCCCCAGGCCGTCTCCCAAGGCGCAGGGTTTGATTGGTAACCCGAAGACTGGAACCTGCTTCCGCTGAGCTCTGCTGTCCTTTCTGGTCTTTTTCCGGAAAGATAACTTCCTGGCGAGTAAGTACACTTCCGCTTAACAAAGACTGGCAGAGCGCTCGTAGTTAGTGGGGGGAGAAGGGGGGTGGTCCCACATACCTTGTTTAATTATGTCACCCTCAAGAAGATGCTAGCCGAAACCGGTGTGGCTCAGTGGACAAAGCGTTGGCGTGCGGACCCAAAGGTCCCAGATTCGATTCCAGTCAAGGGTATGTATCCTGGTTGCGGGCACATCCCCAGTGGGGGGTGTGCAGGAGGCGGCTGATCGATGTCTCTCTCTCATGGACGTTTCTAACTCTATCCCTCTCTCTTTCTCTCTGTAAAAAAAAAATATATAATAATAATAATAATTAAATATTTAAAAAAAGAAAACTGTTTAAAAAAGAAGAAGATGCTAGAAGGAAGACAGGGTGGCGTTTCTACCCTCCTTTTGCAGAAAAGGCAGCAAGGCCAGCCAGATCGGCCGGCTGCACACGAACTGCCAGTTTACCGTCTCGTAGTTTCCCACGCCTCAAGGTTATGGAACGAATTAAACTCGTATCTCGAGGTACCGCTGTACTTGTATTCTCAGCACCTTCCCCCGTGCCAGGGTCACACAGA
This sequence comes from Lasiurus borealis, assembly GCA_004026805.1. Lineage (NCBI taxonomy): Eukaryota > Metazoa > Chordata > Mammalia > Chiroptera > Vespertilionidae > Lasiurus > Lasiurus borealis. The sequence goes on from PVJN01008228.1 coordinate 43,432, forward strand.
GGTCTTCTCTGGTTGCTGCCTTAGGCACTGCCCGGGGGACCCGTGAGGCTGCCGAGAACAGGCCGCCCCTCTGGGCTGTGAGAGGCGCCTCGATCTGAGCGAAGCGAGCCCAGACTTGGGTGGGAAGTATTTTCCACCTCCCGCAGCAAGCTCGGGGCGCACGGGGGAGGCCGTGCCCTCGGAGCTCAGGACAAGGCAACCCGGAGCCCCAGGGCCAGACAGGCGTGTGGGTGCAGCAGGATCTCGTGGGAGGAGGAGCCTCAGGGGGGTCTGGTCCCACAGGCGAGCCAGACTCACCGCGAACCAGACTGGCCGTGAACCAGACTGTGGAATGAAGGGCTGCTTCCCACCGGGTGAGGCCTAATGAGGTGATGCCTTCCCCGGCTTTGAGCTCCTTTGGGAAAGTGGCTGGGAAGAGAGAGGGAGTCATTATCACGGGGAACACCGAGAGGTCACGGAGTCGGGAGGTGAGAGCTCCGGGCCACAGGCCTCGGGTGTCTGCCTGCTCTGTCTTCTGCCTCCACCTCGGGTCTCCCACAGTCTGAGCCAATCAGAGGGCTGTGGGGTCCTGCGAGAGCCACCACCAGGCCCGTCTGGGGGCGATTCTCTGCTGCCAGTCAGGCGAGTCTCTGGGGCACATCCTTCACCCACGGGGGTGCTGCATCTCGTGGGTGTGTGGCCGGACCCTCCAGCCAGCCTGCCTCTTGACCACCAGGTACTGTGGGCTCCCTGTAACGAAGCTGAGGGTTCCGCCTGTTGGAAGCCTGCCATGATGACCAGATTATCTGGAAAAGACATCCAGACAGTCAATGATGTCAAAGATGAGGATGCCAGAAATAGCCCTGGCGTGAGTGGCAGAGACCCAACTCCAGCCCCTGCTCCCCCCGCCACTCCGAAGCACTTGGTCCAGTCCTTTCACCCCTTTGGGTTTGTTTTCTTGCCTCTAAGACAATGAACACGGTAACTCCCTCAAAAGATGTTCATGCTGGTTACGTGAAGCGATGGATACAGAGCCCCCAGCACAGGGCCTGGTGCGTAGGAAGCGCTCGGTAAATACCATCCTTTTCCTGTCCTGATAACCAAGTCCACCTACACGGCCGGTGGGGTTGATCCTTAGATCCCAGACTATAAAGCCAGGAGGGCTGAGCTCTCGTATCATCTTGTCTCACCCTGTCATTATCCAGGTGGGGAAATGAGGGCAGACGAGAGGAGTGTCGGGTCCAAGGTCACACAGCTGTGGGTGACAGCTTGGGGCCGAGGTCTCAGGCTGGGAAGGGGTCTTAGAAGTCATGGGATCACAGGTGACGGGGTGTGTTCTGTAAGCCCGGCTTCCCTTTGAGGGAGTCCCCTTAGGGCGTCTCCGGGGTCACATCCCCATCAACCATTTCCCTCTTCTTAGTAAGATGTGAAAATACTGGGCATGTTGTCCATGTCTTATTTGACGGGTGAGTCAAGCAAAAGCACCAAGGAGGGAAGGCAGGCCTCATCTCAAACACGGGCTTCTTACGACAGTGTCAGGGCGCCTCCCCGCTCTGTGACCTCACACTAAATCAAAGACAGTGGTACCTCGAGATACGAGTTTAATTCGTTCCGTAACCCTGAGGCGTGGGAAACTAGGAGACACTCGAGTCAAGGTAAACTGGTGGGTCGTGTGCAGCCGGCCGATCCGCGCGATGACTCCTATCTCAAATGTGGCTCGTATTTCAAAGCAAAAATCGCTCGCTCGACGGCTCGTATCTCAAAAATCTCGTATGTTAGGGCACTCGTATCTCGAGGTACCGTTGTAGTGTCCTTCACACACACCTTGTGTTCAGGAGCAAGCTTCCTAGGAAGCTCGTGCACAGGTAGAATGTGTCTGATCACAACACAATGCTCTGGGATTCCTCCATCACGGGTCTGCCCCTGATGTTAACTTCTAAAATGCAAGTCACACACTCCTTCCTTCAGAAGACTTTTCTACACACCCCACACCAGGCAGAATTAGTGACTTCCTTCATTTGTGCCTGCCTCCCACCTCCCCAGATTGTTCTGGGGGTGCCCATTACTCTGCTCTCCACCAAATGGCTTACATGCCAAATTCTCCATTAAAATATTATCCAGCCGAGACCAGTTTGGCTCAGTGGATAGAGCGTCGGCTTGCGGACTGAAAGGTCTCAGGTTCGATTCCGGTTGGGGGCATGTACCTTGCTTGTGAGCACATCTCCACTGTGGGGTGTGCAGGAGGCGGCTGATCGATGTCTCTCTCTCATCGATGTTTCTGACTTTCTATCTCTCTCCCTTCCTCTCTGTAAAAAATCAATAAAATATATTTTTTTTAAAAAAATCATATCTATTTTTAGTCCCCCCAAAAGAAGAGGGACACAGAATCTGGCAACATTAGGTGCTTAGTCAATATTAGAAGGAGGAGAGCAATCCATTAAAAATGACTTAATCTGTTCTCCTAACGATGGATTCCCAAAACTCATCATCTGTCCATCGTAATACACAGAGCAGTCGTTGCTGGTCCCCAGATTCTCAGCGCCCCTGGTCCCCAAAGAAGCCAGGGCCAAGCCCAGGAAGAGAGCTTCAAGCAATCCTGACACTCTACCACAGGGTTTCCCCTCGAAGCCCAATGCCACCCACACTATATGAAGAGGGTGCGAACGCTTTGCCCCCGTTAATAATGGGCCCGTTTCTCATCTGACTTCAGAGCCTGTGAAGCTGGTCCAGGCACAGAGAGACTTCAAAGGGAGCTTGGCGCTAGAGTTGGCCCCAGAGGGCACAGAGCAAGACAAAACACAGGCCACCGTTTTCATACCGTGGATGGTATATAGGAAGTCATTGTTACCCGGAGCTCGCCCTGCCAAACCCACCAGATTGCGGGAGCTGACTATCTCGCAGCTCTGCGTAGTATGGGAGTCGGCGCACAAACTATTTTGGCTCCAAGGCCTACCAGACTGAAATGAGAATTGCAACATGGGATTTTTTTTTCCCCATGGAAAACTCCCTCCACCTCTAAAACAAACACACACACAAAAAAAAACACAGACTCTGAAATCAAGTCTACCCAGCATGACCTTACAAATATCATACTGAGGAACCAGGGTTATTTAAGGCAAAAGAAGACCAATCTGTCTTAGCTGGATAACTGAGGAAGCCTGATCCCAGAAGAGAGACCCCAATAATGGGAAACTGTTGCAAGTGGAGAAGAGGAGAACCAAATCCAGATTATTCAGGAAATGGTTGAAGGAAATGGAATTATTTTAACCAAGACTGGAGGAAACATGTTGGCTACTTTCAAGTCCTTGAGGGTCTGCCTTGGGGAAGTGGGACTGGATGTATTTAGTGGGGCTTTAGGGGGTCAAGAGCAGGATTCATGTTTGCAGATACAGGAAAAGGAGATGAAGGGGGCAGAAGAAATAGCCACATGGTCCTCACAGAAGAATGTTCAGCTTCCAGAGTAGTCCGATATGAGCATTAGTTAAGATGGCTCTTAACATAATTGCAGTATTGGGGGGTCCGTTAGCAATGCCTTGAGTAGCCTACAGATGCCCCTTCTGTGTGGCCTGACGTAGGCCCACGGTACAGCCTGTCAGCCGACAATCATACAAAGAGAAATGTGTTCTTCCTCTGGAGCTCACACTGAATTTCAGCCACCCTTGTTCCCTTGGATGTGTGCAGTGCCAAAATTACCCGATTACTGGCGGCTGTCCTGTTGGGTAGACCAGCTGTTCCAGAGTCCCCACATGAGCTGCTACAGGAACATCTGGGGATATACTTCATAAGTAGAGTCCCAGATTCCGCAGAGATTCTGATTCATTGGTTCATCTGCTGGTGGTGTGGTGGTGGTGGTGGTGGTTACTATCCTCTCTAAAGCTCCTGCATGATTCTGGTGGTGGATCAGAGCTGAGAGCTGCTAGGCTGGATGGCTCCTGTGAGCTCGTTCAACCTCAAGGTCTTAGTTGCTGTGGACTCATAGCCTCTCTGAACGGGATTTCATTTAGGATCTAAAATATCACTTCCCCTTTTAGAAAAAGTCAATAAAAGCTTTTCAAAGAAAAATTCCCCAAAGCGATCCAATTTGAGAGGCAAGAAAAGAGATCATTGATTTCGCGGAGCTTGGAAATGTTATCCAAGGGAAGCTCAAGGCAAATTCAATCAGTCGTTGACTGCATGATGCCAGATATCCAAATTGTGAGGGGCATGTAGACAAAGAGAAAAGAAGAAAATATGTTTGCATAGGCTATTTAGCAAGTGTTTAGGATATATCCACGAGTTTGATGGGTAAGGTAACATCTAGAAGAATGGCTGCTTTCTTTCCACACACTCTTCAGATGTATTAGGGTCAGATCAGGCAAACAGCCGGGGAATGTTATGACTCTCCAAACCAAAACATGGTCTAGTCTCTGATCATTGTTTGAAGCCAAACTCGTTCAAGGCCTGTGTCCAGGACTGTGGCTGTGTCCCCAAGCATGAAAGGAGATACGGGAGAGAGGACAAGAAAGGGGGCAATATTCAATTTTCCAGAAGATCTGGCCTTGGCCCACATCATCTTTGCTTTGGGAAACCTTGGAAACTGCAGACTCCTTGCCCAGACTGCATGCCCTCCGGGATTTAACTGCTCCCTCCCACTCAGTCTCCTCTGCCCAGATCATGCCAATCCTCTCACTCACTGCCGTTCAAGTGTGATGCCCACTCACACCTACCAGTGTCCCTGGTTTATAAAAACATAAGAGGTTTCCATCCTACCTCTATGGTTTACTAACTACAGTGGTACCTCGAGATATGAGTTTAATTCATTCCGTAACCTTGAGGCGTGGGAAACTATGAGATGCTCGAGTCATGGTAAACTGGTGGGTGGTGTACAGCCGGCTGATCCATGTGATCAGCCGTATCTCAACTCGTATCTCAACTGTTGCTTGTATTTCAAAGCAAAAATCGCTCGCTCGACAGCTCGTATCTCAAAAATCTCGTATGTTAGGGCACTCGTATCTCGAGGTACCACTGTATATCATCTTAGGCTGGAATTTTACCCATCTGTACAATGGGGATAATAAAGATACCTGCCTTGACGTGGGATAAAAAATGTGAGGTTTAAATGGGTTAATGCATTTAAAGTTCTTAAAACAGTGCAGAGTATGATAGAAATCTTTGCTCTGCCGAGACCGGTTTGGCTCAGTGGATAGAGTGTCGGCCTGCGGACTGAAAGGTCCCAGGTTCGATTCCGGTCCGGGGCATGTACCTTGCCTGTGGGCACATCTCCACTGTGGGGCATGCAGGAGGCAGCTGATCAATGTCTCTCTCTCATCGATGTTTCTGACTTTCTATCTTTCTCTCTTCCTCTCTGTAAAAAAATCAATAAAATATATTATATATAAAAAAAGAAGTCTTTGCTCTAGTAACTTTAAGTCATCTGATTTTGATGTTTGAACTCACTCACCCTTCCCGTGTCCCCATGGCACCCACGCTGGCTTCTCTCCTTGCATGGCTCACACTATGTGGTCATTGCTCCAGGACTGTTACCCCCTCTGTGCTCTGTGATGGGGGAGGGGAGTTCACCTGAATGGGGATCCCCAGAATGAACACAGGGCCTGGCCCACAGATCAGGTTCTGAGTGACTGTTCAAGGAATGGAGGAATCAGCAGAATGTCAGTGACTGGAAGGCCTTTAAAAATAGATTTAGACCTTACAACTACTCTGTGAGATGAGATGAGATGAGATGAGATGAGATGAGATGAGATGAGCAAGTTTTACGATTTCTATTTTTAGTTTGGACAGATTAAGCGATTTGTTCAAGGCCTCACGGCAGTCCAGGGGAACAAAATATCTGTGGGTCTATCTGACTCCACAAGATTTTTGGTGGCTCTGACCCCCACATTCTTGCTCAGGAGAGATGCAGGTGGCTTCAGCAAGAAGCGCCTCCACTAGGTCTAAAGAAGGATGAAGACTTTTCCAGATAGAGGACGTGAATAATGACATTCCAGTTGGAGAACATTGCATGGTCATAGGCAATGGGCCAGCACGTTGGAGGAATGAGAGCATTCTGATTCTAAATTCCATGAGGCCAGTCCTGTGCTATTTCCCCAAGTATTCCCACCGCAGAGCTCAAGTGTATGCACAGAGCGAGCAAGCAAGCAACTATTGAAAGAATGAGCAAATGGGTGGCTGGCTGGGAAAGCGGGAGGAAATGAAGCTTCCCTTGCTTCCAGAAAAGTTCGTTCTCAGAGTATGCTCTTACATCCACTGGTCGGAACCCAAAGTGATATGTCAGAAGTGTCATCTATTGGTAGTGGCCAGAGGTGATGAGCTTGACTCTGGAATATGCCTTTGTTTCTGCTTTAGCTTGAAAGCGCACAATAGGAAGTAACTTTAGGCTGGAAAGTAAAGCAAGAAAGAAACTCGGGATCAGCTTGCTGAGGACTTGGCGACATTGTACTTGAACCTTATTTCTGCAGGCACTGAGCCCCAGGGCGTTGGAGTTCTGACCGTCCTGTGTCCCTGTTCCAGAAAGATCTCCCAGGCTGCAGTGGAGAGGATGAATGTGAAGGATCCTGGGTAAGAAACAACAGCCATGAAGCAAACATACATGGAAATTGGGTTCTGATAGCTTTCCAACAATTTGGGGTGCCTCACCCACAATACCACTGCTTCTGCAAAAAATGCAACTGAGGACGGGAGCCATGATGTCAGTTAGGGCCTCTGAACAGCCCTGGATGTGTTTCCCCCAATTTGCCTCCTTCAAATCATCTTTATTTCCATCAACCCCCAAAGAATGAAAGTTGGACAGCAAGAGAGAATTCAAAATATTTGCATATCCAAAACTGGGGAAAGCACATTTTTGGGAAGTTTAGCAATTCCCAAACCGACAATTTTACGGTTCATTTAATACTTTGAAACCATTTACCTAATGAGCAAGTTCATGCTGGAAGATGGGAAGTGGATTCTTATATAACAAAAAAAAAATGCCTGGAACGACTTGAATTTGACCTATGACATTCCATCAATATCCTCCATTTTCCTACCCCGAGATCAAGGGCATCCTTCTGGCACCTCTGATGGTTGCTCTGAGGGCTCTCTCCCAAGCTGTCGATCTTGAAATGTCCATGGTGCCATCACAAGTCAGGGACACATTGCTTGGAGCCCACTATTAATTAAAAATTCCTTTTGCAATAGGAGAGCCAGTAGGCAAACACCCATTAGTATGTCAGGACCAGTTCATGGGCCATCTGTACACCGCTTCTCCCAACTCCATGTCCGGTGATGCCACGTCGGGAGCGTGAAATTAGACCCGGTAGGCGCATGAACGCCATGGAAATTGTCAAATGCTGCAAATCGGGGCTTGTTTTTATTTTTATTTTTTTCCTCAGAGACCAGCCCTTAACATTTACAGCCCACCACCATCTAGGTTCTATGTTTTCTCATCTTTAAAGTGAATATAGAATACAGTGGTACCTCGAGATACGAGTGCCCTAACCTACAAGATTTTTGAGATACGAGCTGTCAAGTGAGCGATTTTTGCTTTGAAATACGAGCAACATTTGAGATAGGAGTCATCGAGAGGATCAACCAGCTGCACAGGACCCACCAGTTTACCGAGACTCGAGCGTCTCATAGTTACCCACGCCTCAAGGTTAAGGAAGGAATTAAACTTGTATCTTGAGGTACCACTGTAATGGTTCTTATAGGATTACTAGAGGCTCAGTGCACGAAATTCGTGCACAGAGCTCAGTGAACGAAATTCGTGCACAGGGCTCAGCTCTTGCAGCCCCTCCCATCCCTGACCGGTCCTCACAGCCCCAGCTTCCTTTGGAAGGTCATCCAGATGGTCATTCTGCTGTTGGGACTCATTAGCATATTGACTCTTTTTTATATAGGATTATGGTGATTGCATTGGCTGATGTGAATAAAAACTTACAATAGCGCCTGGCACATGTAAGCACTCCATGAATATTAGCCATTATTATCCCGGCTTCGTGCCTAAGTGTCTGGGTTTTGGAGAGTAAGGAGGGAAGATTCTATGATGCACGGTCGGTCCTCTGCACCCCACCAACCAGCACGGAGCCCCAAGCCCGGCCCCCAGCAGGTGCTCAGGGAGCATGGGCAGAACGGACACGGTGCTCGGAGGGGCCGAGTGTGAGATGCTCCCACTCCCCACTGGCATGGGCCATTAGCCTCAGAGGGCTCGCTCCTTTAATTTCCAAACCAGGCGTAACTTTTACTCGGCGGCCTCACCCTCTCCTGCCTCTCCTCCTTCCTTTGAACTCCGGCTCTTTAACAAATCCCTCTTTTCAGGAACGGGAAGCTGATCTGTTCTGGGGACGTGCCAGCCGAGCAGTGTGCGTTGGCACCGCCGGGCCTGTCATTCTCCGCAGACAATGGCACCGGCGCGCCAAGGGGGAGAGTTCTCCATGCAGCATTGCCCTGCCTAATCCGCTCTTGTGGCTGGCACCGAGTCAGCCAAGGAAAGGAACCAAATTACCCGGGCGGCTTTGGCAGGCGGTGCCCCTGACAGCAGGCCAGAAGTTAATTCCCTCCTCGTCCCCCCTTCCCCGTGCCACCAACTCCGGGGCAGGGCTGGCAGGGCCTGGCACTCTGTGTGAGGCTGTCAGGTGGCGTGAGGGGAGAGAACAGGCGAGCAGAGGGTGGTCCGTCACCGAAGCAGCTCTGTCTGCAGACAGACGCCCAGACAGATGTCCCGCTCTAGTCCTGCCCCCACTCCCCCTCAGACCTGAGCACCAGGCTCTGAAGCTCCCCGGAAAGGTGGGTGGGCGGTGCCAGGGTGTCTACAGTCACCACGTGGGAAGGAGGAGGATCTTGACTTCAGTGAGACCCCCGTGGCACCCCACGTTCCTGGCGCGGCTCAGCCCACCATGAAAGCCCTCCTCTGCCCCTGCAGTTTGGGTGGGGAAGGGTCAGGTCTACGGGGCTTCAGCCACGCTGCATGTGCTTTACCAGGTGTGGCCCTCACAGCGGGCCTACTAAGCGCACACGGTTGGGCTTATCCCACAGATGTGGAAGCAGCTCGCCCAGGGGCCCAGAAGAGCCGTCTGCCCGAGCTCAGGGGGCCGAGCCCGTTTCAGAGCCGGAAACATTATCGCCAAGAAGTCAAGTGCTCCCTGAATCGCACATTCCGTGTTACACCGCACCCACCGATGAGCCAGATCGCAGTGCACTTCATGGGACGGACCTCACTCCTCTTGTTCCAGCTGCTCCCTGTTCCATCCTCTTAGATGCGATTCGACGTTTGAAATGCAGACCGGGCCGCTAATGAGCCTCGGCCGCAGTTTGAAAGGAGGGCTCCTCCCAGACCAGAAGGCCAGGCTGCTGCCAAAGGCGCCGAGGGCCAGCCCGCCCTGCGCTCAGGCCGCGCCTGGCCTCCTCCGGTGGGCAGGGCTGCCGAGGGCGCTCGCTGGGGTGTCACGGGGGCGCCCACTTCCAGGGCGTGTGTCTGAAGTCGGACCCTCCTTAACTCCCGCACGTCTGTCCCTCTGCTTCCTGTGGCTTCTCACGTCCCGCTGGTGGTCTCCAGCTTCTTCACCGCGCCTCCCCCTCTGCTGGCCCGGAGGCTTTGTGGCCCTGCATGCTACACACACACACACACACACATACACACACATACATACACATACACACAGAGAGACACATACACACCTACACACACACACATACATACATACACACACTCACATGCACACATACACACATGCACACACATACGCACGCACATATATATATACACATACACACACGCACGCACACACACAAACACACATATGCTCACACTCACACATACACACACACACATACACTCATACACTCATACACTCACACTCTCACATACACGCACACTCACATACACACGCACACTCACATACACACACACACTCACATGCACACACATACATACACACACACACACACACCCCTCCAGGGTCACGGTCTGCCCAGATGGTTCCTGGGCTGTGTTGTTGGGGACCCGCCATCACTCGGTGCTGCTTTCACTCTGGTTGCCAGGCTGTGGCGGCCGTAATGGCCCAGAGCATGGCAAACCCAAAGGGATCACCCCTAGGTGCCCGGGGGATCACCCCTGTGGTCCATGAGGTCTGAACAGTTGGCGACCGCTAACCTGGGTGTGATCAGGTGGAATGAGGTGGGGGCTCTGGTGGGCCTGTGTCTACCCCCTGCCCTCGCCCAGCCACCTGAAGGACAGTGTCTCCTTCATCTTCAGAGGAAGAAGCAGTAGGAGTGGGCAGAGCGTGGCACCGGGAGCGGCCGCCAGCCTTGGTAGAGTGCCACTGGATTCGTAATGTGCCCGGAATGGTTAATTCAAAAGGCATCATGGTGCCCAGACATGAAATCCGCCCCCAGTGCCCCTGCTGCTGTGGAATTGCCACTCCCTGGCAGTTCTCCGTCCTGCTCCCGGGGTGGGGGGCTCCTGGACTGGGTCATGGGCCGTCCAGGCCTCTGCACGCGTTCTTTCTGGCCACGAACCTCCTTCAGCCACACTGCTTGACCTTGGAAGGTCCCGCTCTCCTCTCTGACTCTTGGGAAACCCCCTTTTGTACCAGGCGCGCCTACAGCCCACACCAGTGCCCCTCCTTGCACCCCAGAACCCTGTCTGTGTCCCCGATGCCCTGGGTCCAAACAGCCCTGGCGTGCTCTACCGAAGGCCCCACATATTCCCCGTACGTGGCCTGACCGGCGAAGGTGTGACCCAATGGAGATGGAGCTGTGACCCGCACAGACCCAATGTCTGGAGCGTCTGCCCCATGGACGGGCCACATCTGGAGTCTACCCCCCAGATTTTCACTCTCATCTGTGGCCTCTGGTGTCCGGGGAGTGGATCCTGGGCTTGGTCCCCGGCTCAGAGGCTGGGCCCATCCCGTCCCGGGGGCCGCTGACTCCGGCCAGCCCTCCCCCCAGCTCCCACCTCCTTTCAGCAGCCGCTCCGGGCCCTAAGCCCCTCTCCCCTTCAGCCGCGACCCATTGTATCAGCTGTGATTTATGTAAAGGCTTTTGTGGGACCCCTGGTTTTGACAGTCTCTGTGTTGTGGAATGGTAATAATTACAGAGCCTTTCATCCTTTATTTACGGGATTGCTCTGGGGGGAGAGAGAGAGGCCTGGCGAGGGAGGGGGGCGGAGGGGGAGGGCCGCTGGGGCGGGCGGACTCGCTTTTCTGAGGCTCCGCACAGAAGCGAAGGGGCAGGGGTCCTTTGGAAGTTATAAATAGCTCCCGGGAATAAAGCAGTCACCTCTCCCGGCTCCGGGAGCCCAGAGGACAAAGGACACTGGGAGCTGGGAACACCGTGCTCCTTCGAGACGGACAGGGCCCGGCCCCCCGGTTTGCAAAAAAAAAAAAAAAAAAAAGCCGGCGTTTGTCTGAGCTCCATCTCTGGTGTCAGGGGAGGGAGGCAGCTTTCTGTCTGCCCGTTCCCTGCCTCCCGGCCCCGGGAAGACGCCTCATCTCCCCGGCCAGCCTGAGGGTTAGGAGGTGCCCCTGAAACCGAGCTAAAGCGACCCGTCTAGGCTGCACCTGAGAAGGTTCCTGCTCATTAACTCCCGCCCTTTCCCAGCCTCCCTTGCAGCGGGGCTGGGAGATGCAGCTGGGTTTGGAGAAGGGCAGGGGGTGGAAGGGATGGGTGCCCCTCCAGGCACACCCCTCAGCATCCTGGGTGAGCACGGGAAGGAGGGAAGCCGTGTGCTCCCCAGGACACACATGCGCCTGGGAGCCTGCAGGGACGTGTCACGAGAACTGTGTTCTAGGCCCACACATTCATGTGAGCGAGAAATGACCCATGTTGTGCTAAGCTGCTGAGATTCCGGGGTTCGTCTGTTCCTACAACAGAGCTGGTCCTGCCTGTTCTCAACAGGCTGGGTGCCTGGATGACTCAGGCCTTTGCCTGCAGAGCGTTCACAGTCTGATGGAGGAGACAGTCCCCAGCTGTCAATCACAGGCCCCGGGCTGTAGGAGCACAGAGAATGGGCACCTGACGAGACTTGGGGCACCCAGGGGAGGTTCCTAGAGAGAGAGAAAGAGAGAGAGAGAGAGAGAGAGAGAGAGAGAGAGAGAGAGAGAGAGAGAGAGAGAGAGTATGGGGAGTAACCCAGAGGCTGGAGCAGGCCGCCGTGGGTGGAGCAGGTATGAAGAGGATTGCAGACCAAGGACCCACCCGCACAGGAAAGGCAGTGGGGGGAGCAAGGCCCACCCAGCCCCTGGGAGACACTGCTCGCTCCTCCAAGCTGGGCCTCGTCCGTCTCTCACTCAACCAGGAAGGAGCTCCGCCAGCCTCGAGGGCCACACAGCTTGTGTCCAGGAAGGAGCAGCTGCCTGGTCGGCCATGACTGAGACAGGCTTTGGTTGCGGGCTAGAGCTTGGTCTGTGAGGACGTGGATCCTTCAGCGGACGCTGAACATGGGAAGGAGGTAGGTATCAGGAAGAACATGGATCATGGGAAGTGTGAACCACAGGGAGGACACGGGTCATGGGGAGGATGTGGATCATGGGAGATATGAACCACAGGGAGGACACAGGTCATGGTGAAGATGTGGACCATGGGAAGACACGGGTCTCAGGGAGCACGTGAATTATTGGGGCATCTCTGGTGGTGGACTGAGTTGGCATTGGCCCCAAGAAGCTACATTCTTTTCTTTTTTTAAAAATATATTTTATTGATTTTTTACAGAGAGGAAGGGAGAGAGATAGAAAGTCAGAAACATCGATGAGAGAGAGACATTGATCAGCCGCCTCCTGCACGCCCCACAGTGGAGATGTGCCCTCAAGCAAGGTACATGCTCCTGACCAGAATCGAACCTGGGACCTTTCAGTCCGCAAGCCGATGCTCTATCCACTGAGCCAAACTGGTCTCAGCATTCTTGCTAACATAGAAGCCAACACCTCACCCAGGAAGACAGGTGATGAATAAATCACGAAGTGTACCTAACAGTCAGAGATAAAAAACCTTTCCACTGTCCCAGCTCAGGCCCCTGTCCATGTTTGTCCTTCACCTGAGGAACCCAGCTGATCATCGCCGGAGGCAGGAAGAAAGCCAGACCTGAAGCAAGTCCCCAGCTTCACCTGGTGTGAGGGGTCGGCCTCTGCCCTTTACCTTGAGACTTCACGTCTTCAGCCATACAGTGGAGTCCAAAAAATTTTTCTGGAAGTTTGTTGCCAGCCTCTTGGACCCATTTCCTCCATTCTTTCAGGTAACGGCCTGCTTGGCTCTGTGACTGGCACAGGGTAAGCCTCTGTATTTCTTAGCCTTTTTCACCATGGTCTCTCTCGTTGTTGAATACCTAACTCAGAGAAGAGATGGGAGACCCTCACATGGTCAAAGCCATTGTCTAGAAGCTTTTAGACCAGCGGTTCTCAACCTGTGGGTCTCGACCTGTTTTCTGATGGTCTTAGGCTCTACAGCAGTGACCCACAGGTTGAGAACTGCTAGCAGGGTCGCCTAAGACCACCAGAAAACACAGATATTTACATTATGATTCACCACAACACGAGGAACTGTATTAAATGGTCGCGGCATTAGAAAGGTTGAGAACCACTGTTTTAGACAAAGGTGCAGCCTGACCTCGTAGGCCTAACTCTACAGGCAAATCAGGTGTTGCTTTTGCCACGTGGTCCTTGAGAAGACAAGCTCCTCAGACCCAGGCTTCTCTCCTAGTGGTGAAGAGAGTCTGAGTGTCCGCAGAGAAGCGCTGGCCTGCGGGAAGACTCGCACTGGAAGACTCACCCAGGACATGGCCCCTCGGGTGGTGCGACACAGTGACAGCCCAATCAATGTGTGTTCTGTGGAGCAGGCATCAGAGCTCTGGGCGGGAGGAGAGAGAGGGTCCGTTGTGTGTCAAAGAGTTAACTTGCAGAATCTCATGTGCTCTTCCCAGCGCACCTGGGAGAAGGTTGTCATCCCCTTTTTACCATTGAGGAAGCTTAGGCTCAGAGCCAGCCATGTGCCCGTGACCACACCACGGTATGTGCCCAGTGGCTGAGGATGTCAAAGGACAGAAAGGGACCCAACTCTAGTCCTGCCTCCTCAGCTGGCCTCCCTAAGTTTCCTCCAGGAATAAAACACGCCAGTTCCTAGAAGGAGTCAAGAGCGTGGATGATACAGGAGCCGCCCGTGATAGAAGGCACCTGTGTTCAGACAACCCCGCCTTCCCATGATCCTATGGGGCACCTGGTCCATTGGCCGCTTGGGTTGTGGGGACAGCCTCTGACCCAGCCACTCCGCAGCTCTGTGACCTCTGCCTGTGCCCAACCTCTCTGTGTCACGGGAGCCACCCCCATAAAGCGAGGGCCATCTTCCTGTCTGAGTCCCAGGTGCCGCATGGGAACATGGGAAGGCGGGGCTGTCTGAACACAGGTGCCTTCTATCACCGGTGGCTCCTGGATCATCCACGCTCTTGTCTCCTTCTAGGAAAGTGGGTGCTTTATTCCTGGAGGAAGTGTAGGGAGGCCAGCCGAGGAGGCAGGACTAGAGTTGGGTTTCCACTCTGTCCTTTGACATCCTCACCCACTGGGCACATACCGTGGTGTGACCATGGGCACATGGCTGGCTCTGAGCGTTGTGAGGTGTAAACGAGGTGGTTTCTGGGGGCCAAACCTCAGAGACCTCCCAGCGTGGTCCTGGCTTTGGGCAGACCCCGCCCTTCTGAGCCATGATGGAGCATGCTCCGTTCTCCACCTCCCATTTCTCTCCTTGAAACTCAAAAGGTGCTCTTTCGCCCGTGCTGTTTCGCAGAGATGACTGGGTGAGTATCCGAACTGTCGAAGATGTTAAGATTTCCCCTGTGCCCGGCTGACGAGGCTCAGGGGTTGAGTGTTGACCTAGGAGCCAGGAGGTCAGGTTCAAATCCCGGTCAGGGCACAGGCCCAAGTTGCCAGCTCGATCCCCAGTGCGGGGCGTGCAGGAGGCAGCCGATCCGTGATTCTCTCTCATCTTTGATGTTTCTATCTCTCTCTGCCTCTCCCTTTCTCTCTGAAATCAATTTAAAAAAATATTTTATTTAAAAAAAAAAAAAGATTTCCCATAAAATACCTCGGAGAAAATAAAAAGCCAAGCAGCTCATTTCCTTCTGTCGGCGTGCGTGAGATCAGAGGCCTCTCCGGGTGAAAGGATACACTTTCTCGGGAAGGGGAGAGCCTGGCACCGTTACAAGGACCGTCTCCGGTGAATTTGCTGAAAAACAAACTCTCCCTCTCGAAGGAAGGGAAGGATCATTTGAATGCATCCCTGCCTCTGGGGCCGCAGCGACTCCTCCTGCCTCCTGTGTGAGCTCAGCGGTCCCCGGCCGGCAGCCTGGGCTGTGAGATCAGAATTCATTAAACTGTGCTTAGTTCACGCTTTTCGTGCCATTAGAGTCGGAGGGCTGTTTGAAATCGGATTCCCCTGATGAATGGGTCTGGGCAATTATCGTGACAATACGGGGCCGCCCCTCCACACCGGGCTGAGCCAGGGGCTCCTCCCAGCGGAGGCCAGCCAGGCCTGGGGACAGGGGCCGGCCAGGGGAGAACTGGGCTCTCCCCAAGCGGCCTGGTTGTTCCCTAAAGACGAGCTCTTTGCTTTTTTTTTTTTTTTTTTAAATATATTTTATTGATTTTTTTTTACAGAGAGGAAGGGAAAGGGATAGAAAATCAGAAACATCGATGAGAGAGAGAGACATCGATCAGCCGCCTCCTGCACGCCCCACAGTGGAGATGTGCCTGCAAGCAAGTTACACGCCCCCGACCGGAATCGAACCTGGGACCTTTCAGTCCGCAGGCCGATGCTCTATCCGCCGAGCCAAACCAGTCTCGGCGAGCTCTTTGCTTTTGATGAACTGGAAGGTGCCTGCCGTGTTCTGCTGGCATGAACAGCGGCGAGTCGAGTGTTCTGAGAACTTGGAAGTCACGCCACCACGGGCTCAGCTCCTGCATCTTCTATGGAGCCCTGTGATGCCCCACGACCTCTGAGCCTCAGTTTCCCGTCCTGGAAAATGAGGGTAATGACCTCCGGCGTGCAAGTGATCACAGGACTGGAGGTCACACCTGAGACGCGGCAGTGCTCAGTAAGGTCACCGGGGGGTGAGGGGGGACCGTGACCCCCCTGATTTGAAGTGGCCCAGGCCGGAGACTGCGGAAGCAGTTCTGAGGGCTTCCTTCCTGCTTCATGAATGGAGGCAGGTCCAACCAGCGGGGGCCGGACAAAGAAACATGGGTCAGCCTCTGGGAGCCGGTTTCCCCAAGAGGCAGGGAGGACTCGGGGTGAAGGGCAGGACGGAGCGGGCCAGCTGGTGTCTCCCAGAAGACCTGAGGCCCCTTCCCTGCCCCCCGAGTCCTCCTCCCTCTGGGAGAACCGTTGTGAGCCACCGAAGAAAGAGGCGCCCGCTTCGTGGAGGGGTTTCGCCTCTCCCGATATTCCACGCAGGGGGAGCTGAAGCTCTCGAGCTAGCAATGCCACTCAGCAGCGTGCAGAGTCTGTTCAAAGTCTCGGCAGGAAATGAAAGGCTCGCTCTCCGAGGAGTTGCCTGAGGTCTCCAAAGGCTGATGAAAGATGTCCCTCCACCAGGGAAAAGCAAGAATTCAAACAAGTAACGTCAGCAGGAGCCCCTCCGGTGTGGGCGCCCGGTAAGGGTTTTCCTCCCTTACGAGCGCTGTGATTTTATAAAAAAAAAAAAAAGCCTTCGCTTGCCCAACCGTGGTTCCCACATCGCTAAAAGGAGCTCTCGGGAGGATAAAAGTAAACGAATAAGTGCAATGCCCGGTGCTCTGTCTGTTGCAGCCTTTTTTAAAATGCGCTTCTGGTGACAGAATTCATCTGCACCACCACCAGCAATCAGTGCGTTGGGTTTATGAACTGAGGGCTTATGATGCTATTATGTAGAATCTAATCAAGCCAGAAAGACTTATGTGGCATGTACCCAAATGTCCATACTTATAAACAAATTCGGAAATCTGGGCACTTGCACGGTGCTCTGCGCTGGGTGAGAAACTGAGGAAAACGGGAGTAGATGCCACCCAGAGCATGTCCCGGGGGGGCTGACAGCTGGGTGGTGGCAGAAAGATGCAAGCGAGGGTCATAGAAGCAGCAGACTCCACTGAGGAATCCTGTAGACCAGCGGTTCTCAACCTTCCTAATGCCACGTCCCTTTAATGCAGTTCCTCATGTTGTGGTGATGGTTGGGGTCACCACAACATGAGGAACTGCATTAAAGGGACGTGGCATTAGGAAGGTTGCAAACCACTGCTGTAGGCCAACTATGTCAGGACAACAGAGCGCCATCCAGGGAATGAGACTCGCAGGATAACTTCACACCCAAAGCACAGTTCAAAGAAACAGGAACTGATGCAACGATTTTGATGTTTTCAAGTTCAACTGTCAGATCACTTTCAGCAGGAAGCTGGCAACGAAACGTAAATTACACAACCAATTAACGTCCATCAGAACATGAGGCTGGTCAAGCACCCCTTATGAGGAGCCAGGCTTTGTGGTGGCTCCTTAGAAGAGTGGGGGAGGGGAGACTTGATAAATGCAGCCCCCCTGTCCTCAGCGAGTCCCCACTCTAGTGGTGGAGACAAAGGAGAGGCAGAGGACCATTTTCTCCACGGCTGCTCCATGGAGGCTCCGCATTGAATCGGTAATGCTGACCGTGAGGATCCTGGAGTTCAACAGAGCTTGGAGACCATCGTGAGACCGGAGCTGGGCTGGACCGACCAGGGGAGCAAGCGGCCCAGCAGAAAGAAAGCAGAATTCCTGTCAAGCAGATGAGGTAACTCCTAGAGTGCTGACAAGATGGCTGTGGGCAAGAAGGTTGGAGAAGGCTGACTGTCGTAGATCTTAGATGTGAAGGTAACAGGTTTCATTTTTTTCCCATCCAGGTCAAGTTCACAAGCTCACCCCCTCCTTGCAGGAGGCTGAATCTGATCCACAGCCGTGGCTCTCTGGTACCCAGGTTTTAAAAAGAAAAAAAGTGAATGTGAATGGCTTTAGGCCATGTTTGATTAGCAAAGGATCCCATGCCTCACCTCACACCCCGGTGTTACCTGCCCAGCCTGAAGGCATTTGAGTTGGTGACCTTTGTAGGCAATTTCTTGGCGCCTCTAGCATGTTGGAGAGCAGCACGCATGTAGCTGAGCTTCTAGAGCAGTGGTTCTCAACCTGTGGGTCGCGACCCTTTGGGGGCCGAACGACCCTTTCACAGGGGTCGCCTAAGACCATCGGAAAATGCAGATATTTATATCCCGATGCATAACAGTAGCAAAATTTCATGGTTGGGGGTCACCACCCCATGAGGAACTGTATGCAAGGGTCGAGTCCTTAGAAAGGTTGAGAACCACTGAATCCAGATGCCTTTGCAAGACGTTGCAGGAAAGGAGCCTGTAGAGGGATCTGGATCTTACACAATAAGGGAAGCCTGGGAAAGAGTCCATGCAAATGAGGGCCCTGGTGCTTCTGTGTCATCAAATTCAAGGCAAGTCATCCTCTAAGCGTCACCAAGGGGCAAAGTAACCACTGTACACTGGACTCTGAGAAGATTTCATGAAGCCCCTGAGAAAATGACCTCAGCCCAGCTGTTTGAGTCTCTCCAGCCCAAGCCCCAAACATGTGAGCAAGAGAACCTTCCAATGATTCCAGGAGCTATGGCTTCTCTCAAGAACAGTCCTTGGGCGCTTCTCAAGGACAAGGGTAATGGCCTGATTCTCTGCATTTCCTAAAGGACTTGGGCAGCTCCTGGACCAGAACAGAAGTCAAGAATGAATGACTTTTGGATGATGGTTAGGATGGATGGATTCATTTAGTTAATTCATTAATGGAGAAAGGTTCTGTCTTCCAGTGCTCAAGAGACTTCCAAGTTCCTGGCTTTTAAATCCTTATACAGTGGTACCTCGAGATACGAGTGCCCTAACATATAAGATTTTTGAGATAGAGCTGTCGAGCGAGCGATTTTTGCTTTGAAATACGAGCAACATTTGAGATAAGAGTCATCGTGCGGATCGGCCGGCTGCACACGACCCACCAGTTAACCGCGACTGGAGCGTCTCATAGTTTCCCACGCCTCAAGGTTACAGAATGAATTAAACTTGTATCTCGAGGTACCGCTGTATCAGTCCTAGATCTGAAGGCTGGGGGTTTGCTAAGTTAGGGCCAGGCATGCTCCTTCTGGGATATGGAGTCCTCGGCTCCATGTCAGATGCCGCGATAGCGCCACCCAATCCCATCTGTGACCACTGCTCACTTCTTCCCTGGGCCTGAGCCCAAAGCTCGGGGTGGCAGGAACTTGGGGGAACACTATCAGGAAACTGACACACTTTCACAGACACAGAAGCACCCACAGCCCTGACTCACGGAAAGGAGTCACGGGATCAGACCGCCGCTCATTCTCGGAGTGTCTTTAAACGCACAGCCGGTGCTCATTGACAAGAAGGTGGCAGGAAGAAGGCATGATGTGGTTTTGCCCAAACCAGGGGCTGGCTGGTTTTCTGGGCCGCACACCAGCTGCTGCTGGGTGGACACGCATGGCCCTCTGGACATCTTCCACGGAGGGAGTGTGTGGCCCCTTCCCCTCCTCGGGTGTGGGCTTCATCTGAAACAGGAATGTGTTGTTTGTCAAACAAAAATGACTCCGTTCCAAGAGTATGTGCGTCTTCCCAAAGCGGGAACAGCTGAGAAACCCACACACGGGTCCCGGGCGAAATTCAATCCAGGCCCACCTAATCGCCATGACGGGGGCTTTGGAATGAGCCTGGGACGCCTCGGCGACACGGGGCGGCCGGCTCTCCCGCCTCCCCGAGCCGGCCCGGGCGTTCCCGTGAAAGCCCTTTGATAAGAAGAAGCCGGCTCCCGGGAGGCGAGCCACCCACCACTTTCTGAGGCGCTATTGTCCCGGCCGGGGATTGTGCTGGGGCTCCGGCCCGCGCGCTGCCCCGTCAGGCCCACGGTGCGGCCGCACAATGCCGCACCTCCTGCGACGGGCCATTCACGGCGGCCTCCAGGTTCCCTGCTGGGAACCCATTGACCCCCGGATAATAGATGAAAGTGTTCTCTCTCTTGCCTTCGCCTCCTGACCCCTTGCCACCATTTTTCATGCACTGTCTCCTCTGCAGCCAGACGGAGGAATTCTTCCTCTGATGATGGAGGCCCGGTGACCCGCTCCTGCATCCCGGACGCGGGCTGCTTGCTGGAGGGCTGCCCGCAGGCGGGGAGGTGGAGGGTCCCTGCATAATGCAGCCCAGCCAGGCAAAGGTCATTTCCTCCCCACTCCCACTCCTGCGCACGCGCGCACATACACACTCACACACACATACACACAGCATACTCCAAAGCACCCACACACAGCACACTCCAAAGCATACACACACAGCACACTCCAAAGCATGCACACTCCAAAGCATACACACACAGCACACTCCAAAGCATGCACACTCCAAAGCACACACACACAGCACACACACACAGCACACTCCAAAGCGTGTGCACACACACACCATACTCCAAAGCACACGCACACACAGCACACACCAAAGCACACACACACACAGCACACTCCAAAGCATACACACAGCACACACACACAACACACTCCAAAGCACACACACACAGCACACTCCAAATCGTGTGCACACACATACAGCACACGCACACACAGCACACTCCAAATCATGTGCACACACACACACAGCACACTCCAAAGCACACACACACATAGCACTCTCCAAAACATGCACACACACCACACTCCAAAGCACACACACACACAGAGCACATTCCAAAACACACACATACACACAGCACACTCCAAAGCGCATGCATACACATCCACAGCACACACACATCCACACCACACTCCAAAGTACACACGAGCAGCACTTCTATAGGGAAATTATTCCAGCGAATTTGCTCACGAGCTGGCTCGTTCTGCAGGGTGTTGGACCTCTTGCTGAGTCCACCCCGTACAGGACGCGCTCCACAGTCAACGCCCGAAGTCCCCCCACCCCCACCGTCTTCTCAGAAGGGCCAGGTTGCTGAGCGCCTGGGGGCAGCAGCACCAGCTGCCGGGTCCATCCAGAGATGGGCGGCTGGAATGAGGTCAGCCCATCCAGCAAAACCCAAGCGCTCGGCCGAGAACCCCCAGCAGGAGCGAACGACCCAGGTCCCGGCCAGTTAGCGACACCCGGAGAGCGGCACAGACTCCGACAGCCTCTCAAAATGCTCTTCCGAGGATGGATGCTCACCGTGCTCACCGGCAGGAAGCAACCAGGATCGGACCTCGTGCTTGCTGATGGCAGAGAATCGCGGGCGGGACCCCCACGTCCTGCGGTTTGTGGCCCCCACACAGCAAGCGAGGCCACTGGCAGAGGAGCGAAGGGACAAGAACTCAGCGAAGAAACAGAAAGGCTGGTGGTGCCCGGGGTCTGGCGGCCTGGGCTCTTTAGCCCGTTGTGGGCCCCTCTGGTCTGCCTCACGCCAGGTGAGAGGTGGGACCAGCCCAGAGACCCTGACATCTCACTGACCGAGGAGGGTGCTTTGGATGTGTGGGCCGGAGCCATGACGAGTGGGACAGGGCCCAGGCATCTCAATGGCGCCCCATCTTTCTATGGAGGGAAAGCCCAGGGCCAGAGGGGGAGGGGCCTGGCTCACAGCGATGCCAATGGCCCCTGAGCACCAGGGCCCCTCATTTGCATGGAACCCTTCCGAGGCGCTCTGATTCTTATGCAGAGTGAGAAAGGTCTCATTTTTTAAAATATATATATTTTATTGATTTTTTTTTTTTTACAAAGAGGAAAGGAGAGGGATAGAGAGTTAGAAACATCGATGGGAGAGAAACATCCATCAGCTACCTCCTGCACACCTCCTACAAGGATGTGCCCACAACCAGCATACATGCCCTTGACCGGAATGGAACCTGGGACCTTTCAGTCTGCAGGCCGACGCTCTATCCACTGAACCACACCAGTTTTAGCAAGATCTCATTTTTTTAGGGGCATTCATCCCACCATGAAGGCTCTCACCTCAGGTGCCCTCAAACCCCCATTACGTCTCCAAGGCCCCACCTCCGATCACCATCACGCTGGGGGTTCAGGTTTTCACACGGGAATGTGGGGAGCACGGACATTCAGTCCATGGCATCATGTCCAGGCCTGACCCTCCTGGATCCTTATTGTTCTTGAGCTTTTTATCTCCCATAACTGAACTGTGGGCCCGGGGAGGATAAGATGGTGAATTATTTCCCTTTGGGATCCCTAACACATGGACAAAACCTGGCACACAAGGCGGGCGTGCGTGCATGCGTGAGGAAATGAATTCCACACCTGCAAGCCCCAGCGCCTGGACCAGTGTCTGCTTCCAGTTTCACATCCTCCTCTGCTCTGCCCTCTGCAGGCCCAGCTTACCTGGAAGACCCACCGCCCACCAAGAGGCGTGGCCTTTCCCAGTCTCCACCTTGCCAACACCTTCCCGCTCTTGAAATGCCCTAGGTGGGTGCCCACCTGGCCCCTACCCACCTCCTGAAATCCCAGTACCCTCCCCGATGCTTCTTCCCCGAGGAAGACTTTTCCAAACCTTCTAATTACCAATCAGCAGCCACCCACGCCCTCCCCCTCCCCCACCCGCTGGGCCCAAAGTGCTTTTTAATCCTGTTACAACCATTTCCGGATGCTTCCCGCGTGTCCCTTCCTGGACAGCCAGCTCCCCTCGGGCAGGAACTGTCATTATGGATTTCCATCTCGTCCCCGGAGCCCAGCAGCAAGCGGCCTGGCACACAGCGCCCATC